>CABHPH010132524.1:3646-37603 GCA_902168325.1 Peromyscus nudipes | reverse complement strand
GAGAGAGAGAGAGAGAGAGAGAGAGAGAGACAAAGGTTGATGTAGACTGACTCCCCTGTTTTTCTCTACAAATCCTTTGAGCAGGGTTTCTCACTGAACCTGGAACTCATGGGTTTGGCTGGACTGGTTGAACAGCAGGCCCTCCTGTCTCTGCCTCTCCATGCCTGAGATTACAAGCTTTTTAGAACCTGGGTGCTGGGGATGGAACTCAGGTTGTCAGCCTTGCTTGGCAAGCATTTTATCCACCGAGCTATCTTGCCAGTTCCTGCCAGAGCTTCCTGAGCGTGCTGTACATCCTCCAGGATGGGGTGTGCTTCCAGCTTAGGTCTACACATAAGAGACAAGGCCTACAAACTTGGTTTTCTTTCTGGATTTCAATGAGCAGGATGATGTCTTCTTATATACCAAAGAGCAAAAAGTTGTAGCCACATTTCATCTCCATATTGAAAATGTCTGAAACAAACTGCACCCATGTGCTACACAACCAGACTTTTCTCTTGTCATTATTCCCTAAACAATACAACATTAACAACTATTTACAAAGCATTTATATTTTTAAGGTAGTACAAGTGATCTTGAGATGATTCACAGTAGATGGGAAGTTTGTGTAGGTCATACAGATTTTGCTGTATTGGGGTGTGTGTTTCTAGATCCAATCCCCAATCTAGATTCAGAGGGATGACTGTATTGAAAACATTCATGTTGGGCTGGAGAGAAGGTTCAATAACTAAGAGTGAGTATTGTTCTTGCAGAGGACCGAAATTCAGCTCCCACAGCCATACCAGGCAGTTCACAAACACCAGGAGGTTCAGCTACATGATCCAGTACCCCCATCTGGCCACCACAGGCACCTGCACTCACGTGCACAGATACACACATGTATATGTGTTCTAAACCAAAATCTTTAAAACAGGTATGCTTTGCTGATTCTTTTGCCCTCACCCACCCAATCACAGAAGTTTTAAAAGCAATATAGGAAAGTAGAAAAAGAAGAGGCAATACTTGTTTATAGCACTCCAAGGTAACTAATGTTAATCTTACAATTGCATTTACATCTCCCCACTCCTTTCCTTAGCATGCAAAAACACATCTTTATGCTCCTGATCATGGCATAAGTATGACAGTATATCTTAGGAAGTCAAACTCTGCAAAACAGGAAAATAGAAAGTTCCAACTTTCCAAATGCTTACAAGTTACAATTTATAGGCAGGATGATCTCTTACTGACTCATTCCTGGCAGGGTGTTTTGTTCCTTGAGGATAGAGGCCTGTGTTTTTTCCTCCAGCATCCAGCGCAATTAGAGGCACAGTTGCAACAAGCTAAATGTTTGTTGAATTCAGCTAACTGAGCATGATGAAGTCTAGCCTAAACCAACGTGAGGTATGGGGGAAGGATGTCCTTATAAACAGACTGCTTCTTTGAGCATCTCATGAAGCCCTCTGCTTGGAAGTAAGGAAAGGGTTAAAGTGGACAGTACTCTGTGAAGATGTGGGAGTATACTACCAAGGGAAAGGTCAGGTTTTCAAGGACTTTCTTGGGCATAAAAAACCAAACACACACACACAAAAAAAAAACCCCCAACAATAGCAACAACAACAACAAAACCAAACACCAGTTTTTCTTATCAGTGCTTTGACCAAAGTTACAATCCCTCCCTGCAGTAGAAACACAACTTGGAGAGTTATGCTGTTCCTCTGCCTTTGATGTAAATTATAGAGTCCTTTTGATCCTTTTGTTGCATTTAATTCCACCACCAAAGCAACTCTAAATTGGTTAAAAGTTCATTAGTGTGCAACAATAGCAGCTTGATTAAATAAATGATGGCACATCCATACCATGAATGTGAGGCAGTCAATAAAAATCATGCCTCTTGGACTGTCTCATCACATGGAAGCTTACAATATGCAGCCAACAGAGAAGAAATAACAAAAATCTCGGAAACATTAGCCACAGATAATATTGTCAGGAATTATAAGTAACTCTCATACTTTTTTTTTGAGACAGGTCTCCCTGTGTAGCCTAGGGTGGCCTAGAACTTGATATGTAGACCAGGCTGGCACTCAGCTCACAGAGATCCTCTTGCCTTTGCCTCCTGAGTGCTGGGATTAAAGACATGCTTCACCATTCCCAGTTTCAATTTTTATTATTTTTTATTAATTTTTTCATTTATTTGACATACCAACCACAGTTTCTCCTCCCTTCTCCCCTCTCTGTTCTCTCCCCCTACTCCCCTACCCACTCCTCCTCCCTTCAGAAAGGGGCAGGCCCCCCTTGGGAGTCAACAAAGCAAGGCACATCAAGTTGAGGCAGGACTAAGCTCCTCCCCCTGTATGAAGGTGAGCCCAGGGCTTAAAGGGAAGCCTTGAACCTCCTCAGCCAGCCCGGGGGCAGCGGCTGACGAGACTTAGCTCTCAGTATCTAAGAGCAGCTTCTTCCACATAGCTACCCACTGAATCCTCAAACACTGCTGCAGGACCGTCAGGGCAGGCTGCTCTGTGGGCCTCGTGACAGCGGGGACCCATCTGTAGGCAGACTACATGAGCACGCAAGGCTGAGGAGGCGGCTGCCGTGGACCTCGGTCCTTTGGGTAAGCCATGGTGGTTGCTCTCTTGAACTCAGCAGCTGTGATTAGCAGAAGGTAACATGCCTCGGATTGGACCTGTTAACATCCATTATGCAGCGGGTGGGACTTACAAGGCCCGACCCCTCTTGAGGATACACAGACTCTGTTGCTGGGAAAGTGAGAGACATTTTCTTCCGGGGAATAGCTGCTCATAAGTTGCCCACGTGCCTTAAAAGTCCTCTTGCCCCTGTTCCCGTAAGTACCCTTAACTAAAGGCATTGGTTCACCACTTCCATTCTTACATAGGTTCTAGGCATCAAACACAGGTTTTTAGGCTTGTGTAGCAAATAATCTGCTGGCCCATCCCTAGCATTTTTTATGTGGCTTCTGGTGTGTACCACCATGCCCAGCTTTGAAAGAACATTAGCTGAGCTCTGGGAATTGAACTCAGGTCCTTGCACACGCAAGGCAAGCAAGCACTTTACCCACTGGGCCATCTCTCCAGCTCTCAACTAATATGTTCTCTATATGCCCTGCATGCCAGAGAATAAAAATGTGCTTTGTCCCATCATTCTTACCCTAAGAAAGGTGCATTTTTATAAATACATATGTGGTGAATCTAAAGAATAACACTTTTTAAAAAAGGATTTATTTATTTATTGTGTATACAGTGTTTTATTGTGTATACAGTGTATTGTGTATATTGTGTATACAGTATACATACATACTCCTGCAGGTATGCCTACAAGCCAGAAGAGGGCACCAGATCTCATTACGGGTGGTTGTGAGCCACCATGTGGTTGCTGGGAATTGAACTCAGGACCATCGGGAAGAACAGGCAGTGCCCTTAACCGCTGAGCCATTTCTCCTGTCTCCCTGGGCATTTTCTTAACCTTGAGACTTGGGGACAACTTGGGAAGAAATGTGGACCTCAATGAGAGTTTCCAGGTGGTGCATGATGGTCAGAATGGTGGATGGTGAGTAGATGCAGCCTGGGGGTTGGTGCAGGACACTGGACTCAAGGACTAGCCGGCTTGGATGGAGGTGCAGGACACTGGACTCAAGGACTAGCCGGCTTGGATGGAGGTGCAGGGCACTGGACTCAAGGACTAGCTGGCCTTGCACGAGACAGAAAATCCTCTGCTTCTACTTGACAGCAGGTTCAAGGATAAAAGAGGATTTGATCGGGAGTGTAGATGGACATGTGGATTTCTATTGGAGTGGAGGAGAAGAGAAGAGTTGGCCAATGGAAGGCAAGGGTGAGGTGTTTGTCTGGGCATGTGGGAAACCAACCTTGTCAGTGGGGTGGAGGGAACGACTAGCCACACTCAGGCCTGGGCACAGACAGGCAGGACACCTGATGTGGCCAACAAGCAACAGGAGCCCGGGTACGCTCTCAGAGAGTAAGGTGATAAATGCATCACTCAAAGATTGGCAAGTGTCAGGCAGGGCAGAGATCAGGCTGGGGCTGGATGAGGAGGCCAGTGGGCAAGAAGGATGGGGAGGTGGCCCTTGGGGGTGGTCTGGCCAGCTGGTGGGGTGAATCTGGTGTCTTACTGTGGAAACCGAGAAGGATAAATCAAGCCCCTTGCAAGGCATTATCCGCCAGGTATTATCTGGTAAAGCTTTGCTGCCTCTTTATCACAGAAAGGCCACTTTCTGGTCCACTGAGCCCCGCCTCCTCATGCTCACTCCTAGTCTGTCATTTCCCCTTTGCTGAAGCCCATGTGATTACCAGAGAGCTGGCAGAGATGGTCAGCCCTACCATAGATGAAGTGTGGACAGAGGTGTGGCGGCGCATGCCTGTAATCCCGTTAACTCAGGAGGCTGAGGCAGGAGGATCGTCAGTTTGAGGCCAGTCCGTGTTACATCCTTGTCTCAAAATGAAACAAGTAAAACAAAACGGTAGATGAGGGAATTCTAGTGTATTGTGTCCTTCCCAGTCTTAAATAGCTCAGTGCATGGGCTGGGGAAATAGTTCACGGGTAAAAGTACCTGCCATGTAAGCAAGAGGCATCGTGTTAGAGTCCTCAGCGCCCAATGGATGCTGGGGGCGGGGTGTCCTGGTTCACTTACTACTCCAGCAACAGGAAGGTGGAGACGGGATCCCCGGATCAAGCCGGCCAGCCAGTTTGCTGACGAGCTGACTAGCTGTACTGCCAAGTTCTGGGTTCGCCTGAGAGACCTCACATCAATAAAAAACGTGGAAAGCGATCAGAGAAGATCCTCAACTGTGGGCTTCCATATGCACACACACAAGTGCATGTGAACCTGCACACACACACAGACACAGACACAGACACAAACACAGACACACACACACACAAAAACATGTATATACACACCCATGCATACCACACATGTATGTACACCACACACACATACATGTGAGCTAGAAGAACTTAATGTCTGTAAATACACACTCAGTACACCATGTCTAAAATACTGTGTCTTGGTGGCTTTTAAAGGAACTAGAGAGGATATAACATAAGCAGGTACATGTCCTGACTATTTTCGTAGCCCTAACAGTATTTCCTGGGGATGAAGAGAAGCCAGGAGACAACAAAAAATAAGATCAAAACTGATTTGAGAGGAGGGCGATTTTAATTTGTGCTTCATTGACTTGGCTCCCCAACTTTCTCCTTCCCACTAAATGCTTTGGTTAACGTCTGTCAAAGCCTGGAAAGGCGTAGGAAAGTGTGGGGGCTCAACAAGTGGTCTTCATAACAAACACGGTAACAAATTATGTCCTAGACTTCAGCTCACTCTTGGAGAGAAACAACCAGAAAAGCACTTGGTTCTTATTGCTACATCTTGTTTGCAACAGAAATATTGTGTGAAATATTTTTGTTAATTTTAAGAATAATGCTTAAGTTAGCACGTGACGTGCTATGTCTTAGGGACAGTGTTGCCCTTTTCCACTGGTTTTTAAAACTAAACTAGAGATGGTGATTAAAACAATATTTGAACAAAATAGTAAATTAGCACGGAACCACTCAAGTCAAAGAAAACTCCCAGTTGAACTTAAGCATCGGCAGACGGTTCTAGGTAAAAGCTTGTTTAGTTTTAACTTGGTGGCCTCGTGTCTTCTGCTGAACACACGAAACCTTTTCCCTTTGAAAAATCTTCCCTTTCTTCGGATGACAGTGGGGTGAAGCAAAGCCTGCCATTCATAACGCGCTGTAACTCCCCTCACTTGAGAGATGGATGGCAGCACCTGCCTGGCCGGCTCCCACTCTGAGAGGAGGAGGCTACAAATCTCTCTCAGGCTCCCAGGGTCCTGCTGCCATGGTCTTTCCCACACTGGCCTCTGTAGGAACAAAATTCCTCAGAGGGTTGACACCAGACAATTTGTTCTCCTTTCCCCTCCCCCTCCTCTCACCCTCCCTTCTAATATGGCGCACTCTGTCTGTGCCTCTTAAAGTAGCCAGGGGCCAGCAGCCACAGCCTCTCCTTGTCTGAATGAACCTCTTCTCTTCTGTGTTCTGCCTAGTCTGTGTTCTGAAGGAGGAAGAGATGGGGCTTGTCCTCAAAATGTCTGGGGAAAATCAACATGATTTCATTTCTTTTCTTCCCCTGAGGCACGATCTTGCTCTAGGACCCTGCTGCATCTCGAACTCGTGGTTCTTTGGGATTGCAGGCATGTGCCACAGCACCTAGTTTAAACATCATTTCTGCATTACAGACTACTTTTCAAGAATCCTGAGGGTCTGAAGGAAGTAGGCAAGTGGGCAAATAAAAGCCCAAAGGCAGTAACTAGTCAACCCACACCGCGTGTACCACTGAGGAAAACAGCTCAGGGATGGAGGGACAGAAGGGCACAGGGCACGAGGCAATGGTTTACCTCTGTAGTATAGGACTGTCCCCTCCAAGCATCTGTGTGTCTTTACTTTAGAGATGGATTTGGGGTATGAATATTTGAAAATCTCCTATGGGGGCTGGGCAAATAGGTTTAGATGTACAATGATTACCCAGCAATGGCTGGATTCCATCTTCAGCACCACACACACACACACACACACACACACACACACACACACACACACACGAAAGAAAGAAAGAAAGAAAGAAAGAAAGAAAGAAAGAAAGAAAGAAAGAAAGAAAGAAAGAAATGAAATGAAAACAAAAACGAACAGACAACAATAACACCCTCCCCAAACATGGCAGGTAATGTTCATTTCTTGTCCACATTATCAGTCCTATGCCTGATTCTTTAAAAACAAACAAACTTGTGTGGATGCCTGTGTGCCTGCAGAATCCTCCTCTACCACTCTCCACCTTAACTTTTGAGACAGGGTCCCCCTCTGAACCTGGAGCCCACTGACTGACTAGATGGCTGGCAAGCCCTCCCTCCATCTCTGGCCAACCCTTTAGTGCTGGCTTTACAGATGTGCGCTGCCATGCCCAGCTTCCCAGTAAGGGCTTTACCCACTGAGCGATCTCCCCAGCCACTGTACCGATACTTAAAAAAAATATATATCTTTTAAATATATCCTTCTCTCATATATCGCACCCTGACTGCGGTTTCCCCTCCCAGCTCGTCTCCCCCACATCCCTTCTTCCTCAGATGTACTTCTTTCCCTTCAGGAAAGGGCAGGCCTCCCAGGGACACCACCCAAACATGGCATGTTAAGTTAAAAAAAACCCAGGCACATCCCCTCATATGAAGGCTGGATGGGGCAACCTAGTAGGAGGAAAAGGGTCCCAAAGGCTGGCAAAAGAGCCAGAGACAGCCCCTGCTCCGACTGTTAGGAGTCCCACAGGAACACCAAGCTACATAACCATGACGTGTATGCAGAGGAAGTAGGTCAGAGCCATACAGGGTCCCTGGTTGTCGGTTGAGTCTCTGTGAGCCCAGGTTAGTTGATTCTGTGGGCTGTTTTGCTCTCTTGACCCCTCTGTCTCCTGCAATCCTTCCCCTCCTCGTCTGCAGGATTCCCTGAGCTCCGCCTCATGTTTGGCTGTGGGTCTCTGCATCTGCTCCCAGCAGTTGCTGGAAGAAGCCTCTCTGATTATGCTAGGCTCCAGTCTATGAGGACAGCAGAGTAGCATTAATGCCTGATCCTTTTTAAGAGCAATGGGAGCCTAGAGATCTCTACTGGGCCTTTGCAGAGCTGATGTCAAAGAAACCCCCAGCAACACTGCCTAGTACCTCAAGCATCCATGCACCCACAAGCTCTCTGTGAGGACGCCGCCATCCAGCTCTCTGTGAGGATGCCGCCATCCCTTTCAACTGTCTGGGGGTTAATGTCAATGGCACTTGGGAATTGAGGGCCAGAGAACTGGGGTCAAAGGAGAAGACACTCCCTATCTTGGGCTCTGCAGTCTCTATGCCTAGTCGTCTCCCTATATTAGCTGGAAGGAAACAGAGGAGCCGGGAACTTAGTTCTAGAAGGGTCTAGATGCTGAGAGGAACTTAGCTCGTGGGAAGAGAAAAGACGGTCATATGCATGCATGGAAATGGCTGAACCTGGAAGCAGGGGAGTATAAGGAAGAACTGTCCTGGGATAAGATCAAGAAAAGATGCTGGCTGGCGACACACTTCCATCTTTGTCCTCAAGTCAGGCTAAGCTCTGGTTTGATACATTTCACTCACAGCTGTGCTTTCTATAATCTGTAAATTTTTGGGATTAGGATGAAATTTTGTTTTCTCCCCAGGTTAGGCCAAACTACTTTTGGAAATTGGTCAATTTGAAGTAACAGCTCCTTAGATTGTGAGAAGACCCGGTTAGGTTGGGAGGAATGGAGGAGGGTCTCAACCCAGGGTATTCTGCCAGCAGCCATTTTGAAAGATTGCAAACACAACCTAGCTTTGATTTGCTGGCCTCAGAAGACAGCTTTTCTTGGTGACTCAGGGTGCAAACCATTTCTGGTCCTGCATTTTGGTGAACAGAGGGTGGATAAGACTTGTGGGTACATGAGTCATGCCCTTAAAGTTCCAGAGTACCTATGCTTTTGTCTGAGTCCCACAACGGTCAACAACAACCCATCATTTCTATAGAGCTCAAATGTAACACACACACACACACACACACACATTATACATACACATGTAGATTCCCATGGGTGTACAGAGGCTGGAGGACAACTTCATGTGTTGTTTATCATGTACCATCCACTTTTCTTTTTTTGAGACAGGTCTCTCATGGGTCTGATGCTCATCAAGGCTCACTATGACACTCATAGTGAGCGCCAGGGATTCTCCTGACTCTGCATCCCCAGAGCAGGGGTTACAATGTCATGCCACCATGCATGGCTTTTGTTTTTGTGAGTCCTAGGTGTCAAACTCAGGTCCTCTTGCAAGGACTTCATTGACTGAGCCATGTTACCAGCTCTGTAACAAGTATTTTCTCTCCAGAAAAGACTAGAAATTTCCTCAAGGTGGGAGAAAAATCAAAGAATGGTTTATAAATAGATAGTTTCTATGTTCACAAGACTATACTTCTGATTATAAAAAATAATGGCAATGTTTGGCTCTGACCTTGTGTTCCTAACTTAGTGTTTTAAAATTTTTAATGTGCCTGAGTGTTTTACCTGCATGTATGTGTGTGCATCGCATGCATTCCTGGTGCCCATGGAGGTCAGAAGGATTCCCTAAAATCAGGGTTAAACTTGGGTCCTATGGAAGAGCAACAAGTGTTCTTAATTGCTGGACCACCTCTCCAGACCTTATGTTTTCTGTTTTGAGGTTTCTTTGCAATTACACAGATTTTTTTAAGAATGAAGCATACAGTAATGCTAAAATGTTGGAAAGTTTTCTCTAAGAGACGCTACCACTCAAGTACCTCAGGGCCACGCACAGGTTTGGCAGCCTAAACAGTGATGTGCACACAGCTCCTTCTTTATCTGCTTTCTCACAGATCCGAGTGGGACTGTTCTAGACCTGGGCCCCTCAGACACTTGTCCCGAAGGCAACTAGAACTATTTTCTTCAGCTCATGAGCTCTGGCTACTATCTATGAGATAGAGAGGTGCCCATAAGAGGAATTTGACAGACAGGAGTCTGTCAGGACATACGAGAGGACTCCACACTGAGGCCACAATTTGTGCAAGCATTTCTGAACAAATGCTGTCTTCCCATGGAATCCTCAGTCCTAAGGCGGTGGTGTTAATTGGTGAGGTTTCCACTCAACTGTGGTAACCAACAGGAGCTCTTGCTCCTTGGATATGAATAAATACAGTCGACAGCCACTAAATAAGTATTTTACAGTGAATCTACACTACGGTCACCCCATTATCTCTTTGTGCACCCCCACCGTGGAGCTGAAGAAGAACACCCATTGTCCTACTTTGCATGTTTCTACCTCCCAGAGTGGAGTTTAGGTTACTTTAAGAAAGTTAGACGGCAAAGAAGCAACATGGATGGATTATTCATGTCACAGAGCGACAGTGAATTCGATTGCACCCTCCCCTCAAGTGCCAATAGAATGCCAAACGTAACCGCACAGAGCCCAAGAAACACTGAACACTCTGGAATGCATCTGCAAGAACTACTCTCCCTCAAGATGAGGCAGCCTGGGTGCCTCCCACAGCGCTATGAGACTGGAAGAGAGGACAACCCTCCAGCCCTAGATGACGTCAGAAGCTTTACAGACTTACCGTGGGTGTCCCTTGTGTGCCACCCCAGCTTCAATAAAAATCAGTGAAAGGAGGGGAGGAGAGGCCTTCTGGGCCTCGTGTGTGGGTGGGTGGAGGTCACTAGCTTTCCTGAGGACATGCCAGCCTTTGTTGCCTCCGGATTCCAACCGAATTCAAACCAGGCCTGCTCTAGAAATGGCCTCTGGGGCAGTTTGGGGGCTCTGTTCTCTTTGTTCCTTGGAGACAGGGAGCCTTAAATCCGAGGTGAGCCTCACACTTAGCAACTGAACCGCGTCTAACCCTTATTGTACCATGTGATGAAACCTGACCCTCTGGAATTCATCCCCTCTGCTCACCCTTCTGACCCCGGTGCCTACCTTTGTGGAGCCCACAAGAAAATAAATTTAAAGAGGAGTTGGGTCCTCTTCAGGCTCCATTAATTTCCTTGTATATGTTACCCAGAACAATGTTTTCCCTAAGACCTGTGTATTTGGAATTTCTGAAGTTGGCAATGCACCTCGAAACCAGAAATTCTCATGTCTTGGCCTCAGCAGCCCCTGCTCGCTCCTCCTCACCCTGTCAAGTTTTATTGTATTATTTATTTATTTGGAGACAAGGGCTCATTTAGTGTAGGCTGGCCTCAACTTGCTAGGTAGCAGAGGATGACCTTTCACTCTGAATCTTCTTGTCTCTACTTCCAGTGTGGTGGGGTTATTACCATGCTGGCTTTGTCTGTTTTAAAATTGAAGTGCAGAAGCTTCCAGAAGGGGGGGGGGGTTGTTTGGCTTCCAGTCTCAGTTTTGGATGGAAATGAACAGTGTTTATGAGTAGGCAGAGAAAAAGGCACCTGCTTCAGCTTGGGACAACCCAAGTTTTCTCCCATGATTCAACCACCCCTTTCCCAAGGCAGCAGTCTCTAGATGTGGGAAGCAGTCCTCATGCCGGAGGCTCTCACACTAGGCTGCCATGGAGTTTAGGCTAAGGACGAGTATCTTTTTGGGGTGGGATGGGGTGCAGGGTCTCACCATTATTGCTCAGGCTGGCCTTGCTCTTTTGATCTCCCTGCCTAAATATTCTGAGTGCTGGGATTTGTATGCCACGAAGCTAGGCTGAGGATGAATCTTAAATGTGAGCCTAGAATGATTTACCACATAACAAACTACTATAATTACTTCTCCTCCTCCTCCTCTTCCTCCTCCTCCTCCTCCTCCTCCTCCTCCTCCTTCTTTTTCTGAGACAGGGTCTTTATGTAGTCCTGGCTATCCCAGAGTTTGCTATGTAGACCAAGCTGGCCTTGAACTGACAGAGATTCTCTTGCTTCTGTCTCCTGAGCGCTGGGATTAAAGCCATGCCCGACTAACAGAAATGCTTCTTAAATCCCTCTCCCACATCTGTGTCCTAATACAATATTTTTCTGCCCCAGATGAATTTAGATTCTTTAGGGAATTGCTGTACATACTTCTTAGAATGTTTAGCTTCCAAGGGATAGCACTGAAGATGGGCTCCAGGTACCCAGGGACAGGACTTGGTTCAGGGAGCAAGACGTGGGTGGGGAAGGATGGGATGGGTAGGGGGTGGGGTGGATACTGACATAAACCCCACCCAAGCCACAATTTCACCCTCAAAAGATCCATTCTTGATTTCTGCGTGCAAGGCTGCAGTCTAGCTCTTTTTGATAAATAAAGGTACCCACCCAGCCAGAGACCTCCAAGGAGCCTGATGTAAAAGGAGGCCTTTCTTGCCTTGATTACCACTGTGGTCTGGGCCCAGAGCAGAAGTTGGAAACGTACCATTTCCTCCCTGACCCTGAAATAAGAAGAATCTTCCTCCTGAGCTGTGGCTTGGAGGTTCACAATCAAATTTGCCCCTGCAGGTAGATACTCAACAGTTTCTTCAAATCATTGCAGATGGCTGTGTTTAGGGCCTCCCCAATACATCATATTTACTCAGCTCTGAGACTCATGAAATTGAAGGCACATACTATAAACGACTAGAAAAGGCTACCCCTAAGTATGGCATGCCATCCATTGTAGGATGCTTATTGAAAAGAGCGGTGAAGAGAACGTTTAGGATTATTTAGAGATGGCCCTTAGGCATCACAGTCTCCGAGGCCCTTTGGGGCCTGGAGTGGCAGTGGTCACTTGGATTGACGGGCTCTCTTCTGGCTCACAGCCACCTCTGTAAAGAGTGAGTGATGGTAACCCCTTCCTACCTTCTTCTCTAAGGAAAGTGGCCAAGGGTCCCGAGGACACTTCAGAGCAGGTTGACCCCTCATGTTGCACTCAGAGCAATGCTTGGCACAAACATCTCTGTGTTTCCTTCCCTCCCGGTCTTCTCTTGTCTCTTGGAAGCGTTGAGGATCAAACCCAGGACCTTCTGCACGCTAGGCAAACGTTCTACAACTTTCTCCAAACAGAACGATAGTGAAAGAAGACAAAAGCCCCACATCACGTTGTACATGTTTCTTCCGAGAGAACATGTGTATAGACAAGAAGCGGCAAGAAAAAAGATGTGGCATTTCTTCCTCAGAAGAACACAGGCCCAGCCCCCCAATGATCCTGGCTTGATTCTGGAAGACAGAAAATCTGGGGGCAGGCAGTAAGTTTAAGCTGGGACAATGTCACATTTCCAGTCATCATTCTCCAGCTGTTTGTGTTGCCAGCTGCTTCCTTAGGGTGGTGCACGCCGAGGGCTCAGGAAGGAAAGACGATGGGATGGCTGTGCGTGGACTGGCGGTTGTTTTGCACCTGTCTGTTAGGTCAAGATAATGGGCGACACTACGAACCTGAGGAATTTATCCCTTTTGTCGTCACAAAGACAGAGGAGCCGGAGTCTAATTCAGAAGAGGTTCAACTAGTACAATCCAGATGTATAGAAAGAGTGGGTGTCACATGACTTAGCTTCCATTTTCTTTCCCTTTTCACAGTGGGAAAATGTCCACAACATAAAATCTGTGGTTGTAACTGCTTTTGAGTGTACAATTTAATAACATTAAGTGGATTCACAATACTTTGTAACTACTTCTACTTCTTTCAGGACTTTTTTTTTTTTGTCATTCCAAACAGAAACTTTGTACATATTAAGCAGCTTCTATTTTTTTTTCCTAGAAGCATTTTAACTGCTATTATGGGTACTGATATAAATTTGGAAAGGAATGTGGGAAATGCATGATGGGAAAAAACTCGGAGTGAAAGTTAAAGATGTTTTCCAATCTTGTAAGTGAACTATCATGGATGGCTTTTCCAGCAGAATCTAAAACTTACCGTGAAAATAAAATATAATTTCCCAAAATGACTAAGGGCGAGCTGGGCATCTGCAGGCCTTGTATAGTCCTTCCTTACAAACTTCTGTGAAACTGAGGTCAGAAGCAATGAGTTCATAAGGATGTTTACGGCAAAGCGATCCGACCTTTAAAGCCTGGCTGTTCATCAATGCTTTTCCCCACCCACCCACTGGTCCCCTCTCCCCTCCACGTGCACAGAGCAAGTGTCAGTGCATGCCAGGCAGTGGCTACCAAGAACCATGGCCACTGGCTGGCCCTCAAGCAGAGCTCCTACCCAGGAGAGAATGGATTAACAAAGAGTGTGCAAGTACCAACACACAGATGAGGGGGTGGCGAATTCTGTCTGGAGACTGAGACGGGACAGGGAAGCAGTTACTAAAAACCCTCTTCCCCTCGTGCAGAGTTAAAAATCGAGATGATCTCCTTACTCTCTGAGTGTATTTTTAGAGTGTTATGAGTTATGAATACAATCACTATAGAGTGTGTGTGACAGTTGATAAGTAAACTACAAATCAGGTATAGTGTACAGGCCCTTAATTCCAGTACTTGGGAGGTCGAGGCAGGAGGAGCAAGAGTTCAAGGCTAACCAAGGTTGCATGAGAACTTGTCTCAAAAAACAAACACAAAAAGGAAAGAAAAGGAAACTATAAGCTGGTGTGTGCCTCGTGGCCGCAACTGTTTAAAACTGAAAGTCGTGCTTGATACAAAACAAGCCAGGCAGGGGGTCAATTATGGGTGCTTAATTAGTAATTTTTTTTTCCGAGACAGGGTTTTCTGTGTAGCAGTCCTGGCTGTCCTGGGTCTCACTCTGTAGAGCAGGCTGGCCTCAAACTCACAGGGATCCATCTGCTTCTGCCTCCCGAGTGCTGGGATTAAAGGTGTGCACCACCACGCCTGGCTTAATAATTCTAACATGCACTTATATTTATTTTTCTGATTATAAATTTATCTGCTATGGAAAATTTGGACAACACAGAAAAACCTAAAATGGGAAAGTAGAAGGTCTACCAAGGATTACCATGAAACAGTAATGACTTGATCTCTGCCGATTATTCTCCTACCCAGATATCCACCTGAATAAACAGAGATTGTGGCTGTACTATTCCACTGTATGAGGCTGGTACCACTTGCTTAACCAGTGGTCTATTATTGGACATTTAGGAGATTTTCAATTTTCACCCTTTATTTAAAAACTATGTATTTTGTGTGAGTATATGTGTATGTATATCATTGCACATGTATGCACGCCTGTGGAGGCCAGAGACAGATGCCAAGTGTCTTTCTCCATTGCTCTCCACCTTATTTTTTGAGACAGGATCTCTCACTAAACCTGGAGCCCACAGCTTTGGCTAGGCTGGATAGCCAGCGAGTCCCAGGGACCCTCGTGTGTTTCCGCCTCCCCACTGGTGGAATTACAGGTGAGTGTTGCCATGCCCAGATTTTTATGTGGGTGCTGGGGATCCAAACTCATGTCCTCATGGTTGTGTGGCAACTGCTATCCTTCTCCCCAGCTCTTTCACCATGTATTTTAATGTGGGGAAAACAACCCTACTCCTGTGTATAATAAACCTTTTGTGCATGTCACTGATGATTTCCCTCTAATCAGTTCCAATAAGTAAAAATTCTGCATCAAAACCTGTGAACATATTTATTGTGCTATATAATTATTTTTGTTATTATTCTTAGTGTATAAAACAATGGTTTTCATGACATTTTCACACACACACACACACACACACTCACACATCATGTTCTTTCTTATAAATGCTTCCACTCTTCTCCCTCCTCCATTTCCTCCTTCCTCCAAATATTCCCCCCTCAGAGCACTGGTACTTTTTCGGCATCTCTTTCTAACCAGTTCTCCTCAAAGTTCTTCCCAACTTACATTTGCATGAGGAACAGAGAAGGTCTCTGAATTACACACCTCAGACTCCAAAGAGTCTTATAATGACCAACTGTTCCAGCACAACTGTGCTTCTATCCTTCCTTCTCAGCAAACGAAAAGGAAGAGACTGCAAACAAGAGCCCCGTCAGACACGTGGTCCCCGTCAAACACGTGGGCATCAAGCTGCCCCGCCCTCTCTTCCTCTGCCCAGCGCCCTGGGTGCAGGCACAGTCAGTCTCTGCCATCTTCACTTAGCAGCCTGTGCCTCCTGCCCCCTCTCTCTCCAGGGTGGCGAGGGACCAAATCCCACAAACACTCTTCCCCAGCTGTAAACTGGGATTCCTCTGCTGTCTGCAGTGCGGCCAGCCTCTGTGTAACAGAGCAAAGGGCATCCTTCACTCCTGTAGTTGGCTGGCACCATTTCTCAGGAATGACAGCTGGTTTGTCCTTCCACTCAGTGAGCCAGAGTAAGACCCGCAGGCTCTGGGAATGAGAGGCACTGGGTGGAGCCCAGAGAAAGCCTACTTCAGTCATTTGGCCGTAAACTTCAGCTACCTTAGCATCTTGAACCAGAAGGAACTATGCTAGCAGTAATGGCGGTGAACTTCAAACCCACTCCTCTGTTATAATGGCAGTTCCAAAGATTCCAGATTTCCTTTATTCCTCACCCTCTCCATGGATATCACTGTAATAGCACTTCCTGGCCCCCATCCCACCCCCAAACAAAAGGCAAACAAAGACTGAACATGAACTATTGCATCTCAGTTTTCGATGAACGTTGACTGACACATCTGATGTTGCCGACGGAACTACCAGGGGTTGAGAAATTCCACAAAAAGTTTAGCTGTGTGACTTTTATTCAGCGGGTCAGGACATGGCAATAGGCAAAATTTCGAAAACACAAACAAATGAAAACAAGCAGCTGGAACGATGGCTCATCGGTTAAGAACACTTGATGCTCTTGAAGAGGACCCAGGTTCAGTTCTCTGCACCCACATGATGGCTCACAACCACCTGTAACTGCAGCTCCATAGGATCCAATGCCTTCTTTTGGCTTATTGGGCACCAGGCACACATGTGCAGAGACAAATGTGCAGGCAAAACACTCATACACGTAACATTTTAAAGACATTTAAAAAACCCACAACAAACTCCACATCATGCAATTCATAACTCAAGTTTTAAAAACAGACTGTTATTTTAATTGTGTGTCTATGCATATGTCTATGTGTGGGTGTGTGTATGTACCTAAAGAATCCAGAAGAGGATGTCAGATCTCCTGGAGTTGGAGTTACAAGTAATTGTGAGCATAGAAGTAAAGGCCTGAGGTGTCACTGTGGAATCTAATCTTTTGTTGTTTTTGCTAAAATTTTAAGATGTGGCTACCTATGTGCATTTTCAGAGACTGGAAGAGGGACTCACATGTGCTTGGCTGCTCTCCTGACACCAGACACACACTTGGATCTGTGACTTGCAGATCTCAGAATGACCCTGTCAGAACAAGTTCTGGATACGATGGCCAGAGCACGGGTCCGTCATCTGTGGGGGCTGCAGGATGATGTCCTCCGTGTTACCCACACTCTGGTTCCCTCTGCTGCTTCCCTTTCACACTCTCCTCTATGCTGTCTGCTGACTTGGGTTTCATCTATGCTGACTTCCCTGGGCTCCTTTATGTGATTTACATCTTCCTCCAGGCTTTTGCTGGACAAAACGAAACTCTCATGGAGACTGTCACGAACTGACAAATATGCCAAGTGATACCCCTGCTTCTGAAACATCCATCACACATCCAAAGGATGACTGAGCTGGAAGAGACCTCTGGGCAGTGTGGTACCTGAACTTCTCTTGATGAGAACAGACAGGAGATTTTGTTATATGTTTGTCCATCCATCCATCTGTGAAAAATCACTGTGATGGGTTGAGAGACTGGTTATAATCTGAACATAATGTATTTGGAGACAGATGTCCAACACATCACAGTCACCCAGAGAGAACTTTCCCGCTCCTATGATTCCTCTCTGATCCCTGATGTTCAAACTGACATGCAAGGAATGAGAGAAATGTGTCCAGACAAAACTCAGGCAGGAGTGGAGCCCGACGGGGATGACAGAGAAGGAACCCCACAACAGCAGAGTGGTCTAGTTTATCCCTAGGGAAACAGTATCAAGTGCTTACTGCCTTGACTATCATCACAGTGAAGTATGCAAAATCAGCAGAAGAAACCCACTGAAGCACAGAGATGCTCTCAGAGGCTCCTAGGGTGGGGGCGCCCTTACCTCCCACTTTCTATTTATTTACCCTGTCCCTTCCTGGGGCTCAGCCTTCGTTCTTACCTTGCGCCAGCATTCCCTTTCCATAAACATAGCTGATATTGGGCTATTGTCCCATAGCTGATATTGGCTATTGTGGGTGACAAAGCCCAGGTCTTGCCATCGATGATTTAGGCAGCTAGGCAAGCCACCTCACAGTTACTAAAAGCGAATTGTAGTACCCAGGGGCTATCTCGAGGGCTATGGGACAATTTTGTTTTGTTATTTTCTTTACCTTTTTTCCCTCTACTTCCCATAAGAAGTATGCACTGTTTTAATATTTAGGGTGGGAGAGGAAAGTGATCTAGGACTTCCCAATCTACATCTGTAGCAATGGACGCACAGTTGATGCCGAGAACGGGTGACTAATGGGAGATCGAGCAAACCATAAAGACAGAGCCAAGGTAACAGCCCACACTCAAGTAAGGAGCAAAGACGGTCAGTTCCTGCAAAGTTGTAGGACGAAAGACTAAACACAGGCTTTGTGGGAATGTGGACAAGAAAGGCCACTTTGGGGCTGCGTTCCCTGGCATGGTCACTCTGGCACTCGTATGAACTGTCTCAAATCTCGTCTTCCGAGTGGTGCCGACTTGAAGTTCTCTGGTGGGTAGGCTGAGGCCAGGAGTGAAGTGAACCTGGATGAAGGCAGCAGATATGATACAAAGATGAAGCGAAAACCTGCCCTTGGAGTTGGAGATGCTGGATCTCAAGAAGAAACTCAGCCAACAGTAGAGCTAATTCAGAATTTAGGTTAAAAAAAAAATCAGGTATGTGAGTTTGGGATGAGCATCAGATCGAATATAGGTTTGGGATAATAACAAGCTAGATTTAAATGGCAGCATTTTGGGTAAACTACTGAAGCTTAGCCCCAGAACAGAAGGAGAACTAAGGAACGTTGGTAGCAAATGCTTAGCAGGGCACCTGGACCACGGGCATAGGTCATTCTCAACAAGCAGCGGATGCCATTATCATCATCATTGCTATTAGAGACAGGGACTCACCACCTAGCCCAGGCTGGCCTGGGACCTGTCATCTACTTGCCTCAGCCTCCTGAGTGCTAGATGACAAGTGTACTCTAACTTTGCTCATCTCCAGCTACTGTTAAAATGATTAGAAGTGGTCTGACACAGGCTTGTGATATGGAGAACACTGAGGACTTTCATTCCCACAAGAGCAGGAAGCATGGAAGAGGCAATGAGGCTGCAACACCATGAATCTGAACTCACACTGCAGACTCAGATGGGGAAAATGTACGGCCTGCACAGGTCAGGATCCACGTGGAGTATTGCTCGGCTTAGGACGCTAACGCTTCAAGATGTGTGAGGAGACCTCGGGGCACCCAGAGCTGTGTGACAAGACAGACGCTGGACACAGCTGGTAAGGGAAAGATGAGTGTGACGTGGGCCACAACTCTCCTGAGATCCTCAGCGAGCTATCCCACAGAAGACGCAGCAGCATTATCCCGCTGCTCTAGAAGACGAAATTTAAAAACTCCTTAGCCAAGTTTGCTTAACAAGAGGGCAGGCTCTTCAGCAGAGTGGACAGAGGCACAGGCTGCTTGAGTCTCCACTACTGCACATGCGCAGAGAGCCTACGTGAGCGTCACTTGGGAGAACTGAAGAGGGTGCAGAGGACACGCTCTTCTTTCCCTCCCTGTTGCAACGGAAGCGGCCACCACAGCTGGATCTCACAAGACTTTCTCCTGTCCCATGAAATCCTGCCAGGAAGGACACCAAGTCTGCAAATCTTTCCCACCAGGACAGAGAAGGCACAGTGTCTGTTCCTCCAACAGGTGCTCACTGACGGAAGTCCACGGTCACTGTGTCTAGTGACAGATTCACAAAAACGAACACAATAGGTCTCAAGGGGCCCAGCCCGTGGTGTGTAAGTGGACCCCTCTTCGGATCCTGTGTAGAGGCAAGTGCTGAGGTAAAGAGTAGCACAAGGGGTCTTGGACGCACATAGGAGGTTCAACTTCCCTAGTGGGACAGGGTCCAGGACGGCCAGGGTGGGGTTCTGAGGGAGAGGATTCTGGAAGTTGAACAGCGGTTGCGTAAGTACAGTATTAATGGTATCAGGGTCAACATGAGCAAAGTACCAGAAGTAGGAAACAGCCCTGTGGCCAGGCAGTCAGGTGTGGCCAGGCTGAAAGGTACAGTTTAATTGGAAATTGGGCTAGAGGGTCTGGAGGGGGCAGGAGGCCAGAACACTCAGGATACATTTCTAAAGGCTTGCATGTCACATACAAAGACAAGGACCGTTGCTGAAGCTTCAAGATCCAACTAATCTCTGGCCTCTAGAAACTATTCAACTGTTAGTTTAGAGGCTCTGATAGTCAGTGGCCCATGACTATAACCAATAGCGGAGATAGGCAATCTATCCAGAGAATAGGCTCATTCTGGTTTGTAGTTTTGAGGGTTTGCGTCCATGGTGGCCTGGCCTCACTGCTTTTGAACTTGGTGAGGCAGTATATTATGACGGGGGGCACGTGGCAGATGCACAGCTTCTCATTACATGAGATGCCAAAAGCAGAGAGGGAGAGGAAGGGGCCAAGGTCCTATTGACCTTTGGAGAGCATGCCTCTGATGACCAGGTCCCAGCTCTAGAGGATTCACTAACTCCAAGAATACCATAGGTCTGGGACTAAGGAGATTTGCCAAACCATAGCCGTTGCCCTGTGTGGTGCACTCAGGGGCACAGGAACGCTGTCTAACACATTGCTATACTGCTGTTTCTAGACTGAAGAACAAATGTGAGAGAGCAGGAAGGAACCAGCCTCACAGGGTTTCTGAGGTTTCCTGAAACTCTATGGAGAGTGCAGAGCAGTCCCCGTGCATGGCAAGCTCGGATAGGTGAAAGCCATTGTCCTCATTATTCATTTGCCTTTCTGGTTTAACCTTTGCTTTTGTGTCCATACTTGCTTAATACACTTTTTTGGGGGTGGTGATGCTGGAAATTGAACTCAGGGCCTCATGCATGCAAAGCAAATACCGTATCACAGAACTATAGATAGCCTCATCACCTGTCCCTTCCCTTTTTATTTTAAAACAGCAGCCAGGAGGTGGTGGCGCACGCCTATAATCCTAGCACTTGGGAGGCAGAGGCAGGCGGATCTCAGTGAGTTTGAGCCCAGCCTGGTCTACAGAAAAAGTTCCAGGTCAGCCGGGGCTACACAGAGAAACCTTGTCTCAAAAAAACAACCAAACAAAAAAGACAGTGGAGTTCAGCATAAATCCTTGTTCTGAAGATTCAAGGATGGCAGATCTTTCTTTGAGAATCCAAGGACTTTATCAGGGATGACTCTAATCTGGGGGAGATTTCTCCTCCCACAGGATAAGACTTGGAAAGGCCTTGAACACTTTTCTCCTAGTTCAAGCCCCAGAAGGCGATCTTGGGGTGTCTTCCTGTGACTCAGGTCCCCAGGCAAAGCCGAAGGACAGTTTGGAATGAATGAGGTGAGTACTCTGAGCTGGCAACCACCAGGTCATCTGTTTAACAGTACAGTCCAAAACGTATATGGCATTAAAACACGCTGGAACACACCCTAAGGCTTTTGGTCAGTTCTTGAATCAGAAGAGAAAAACGAGGCTAGGTGTTGAAAGTTTGGGGGTAACAGAAATGACTGCAATTGTTAAAATAAACGAAATTGCTTAGTCTAACTGAAACAAACAAAAACTGTTCAGTATCAGATTAAAAACAAAAACAAAAAGCAAACCCTGTTGCTGTCCCTGTTTATGTGGCTGGGTGCTGGACCGGGAGGGTCTATTTAGTGTTGCATCTTGCAGCCCAACAGGAAGTATCCGGAGTCACAGCTAAAGATATCCCTGCATGTTCGGAAATTTACGAGCAGCTATCAAGTGGCTCTATGGTGGGCAGAGGGCTGGAACAGGCTTCCTTTCAAATGAGAGAGGCCGCTGAATTAAACACTCAAATACACCAGGTTCGTGGCAGGCAGAGCACACCTGACAGGCTAAAAATAGCCACAGCAGGAGCTTCTGTTGCTAAAATAATATTGAGCCGATGTGTGCCTTTCCCTCCCAAACCTCACAAGGACAGATGAAGGGGTGGAGGATGGGTCCCGATTTCACAAAGCATGCTAGAACCCTGGCCAAAGCACGGGAGTCATTTCCTAGATTTGGCACTTTCCAAAAGTGAGCAGTTTCCTTAAAGCGAATCAGCCGAAGTCCCAGCAATCAATATATTATTATTTTTTAATAAGACAAGACAGAAATGGTTGCATGGAACAGGACTTGCACACTAGTCCTGCTGACGAGCCGTGCTGCAGACAGGCAAGCCTTCTCCATCCTGGTCAGGAACCAGTTATTTTTAAACATCTTTTTGCTGGCTTCGCTTATCAGCAGCCCCACACCCTGCTCACTAACGCTTGGCTGGAAAGGTCCCCCCACTTATTCCATGCACATGAGCTGCTTGCTCAACGATATGGACAAGGGTGAGTGTGTGCAATAGCACGTGGCTGCAGAGTAGGCTGCTAACCTTTACAGGATGATCTGTATATCCAGGGACAACCTAGCTTTTAAACTTTCATTTTTGTGATCAAAGACACTGTTTCTTTTTTTTTCTCCCTCCCCAATTGTCTCTTTGGGGCTGGGGATATAGTGCCTGCTGCATAAGCATGAAGACCCAGGTTCCACCTCCAGAGCCCACGTTAAAAATACTGAGAATAGTGGTATATGCTTATAATGCCAGCCACAGAGAGCAGGGAGAGGTGGATCCAGGGGCTCAATGGCCAGCCATCCTAGCCTAATAGGTGAGCCCAAGACCAGGGGAGGGACTCTGTCCTGAATAAATCACAATGACAGCAAAAACAAGGTAGACTGCCTGAGAAAGAATGATATTTGAGGTTGCTCTACGGCTTCTACAAGTACACACACACACACACACACACACACACACACACACACTTGTCACTTTGCTTTTGGTGCACAGCGGAGCTGATAAAGAACGCCCTGGTGACCTCAAAGTTTCTTGTGGTGAGGAAGGGACTGTTGCATGCAGAAGCACTGTTCAGGTCTGAGGAATGCTGCTGTTGCCATCGTTACTGGACATCTTAGGTGTCTCTGTGGGCAGCGGGGCTGCAGGAAATTCTCTTGCTGTCCCCCTCCACGTACCTCTTTACCGTCTTTGCTGGACTATACTCCTGCATTCCTAATGTGTCTGCCTGGGCAGCTCACAGCAGGGCTCACCCTGGGACTGGCCCTGCAGGCTGGTTAATTCCCTGAGCTGGGAGGAGAGCTGCCCACCTTCTCTGAAGCAGGCCTTCCTAAAAGCTTCTGCGTTAGTGGCCATTTAACTAGGAAGACTGTCCCTTAGTTTATTTGGTCCCTTTCCCTCTCAACATGTTCCACTTATGTTAGGTTCAAAACTGTGACGTCACCATGGTTGTACCTGCGACACATATGGTCACAGTCATACACATGGCCTCCGACTGGAATTTAATATGGAAAAAAAATGAAATGACTTGCTGTGTTAGATGATGGGGTCATGGAGGTTTGTTTCCTTGCCCCCTTTCTGCACTGTCTAAGGTGGTTAAATAGTCTTTACAATTTTTTGGAGATTTTATTTATTTTTATGGGTATCATCGTTTGTCTGAATGTATGTCTGTGCACTATGTGGATACAGTGCCTGTGAAGGTCAGAAGAGGGCATTGGGTCCCCTGGCACGAGAGTTACACTTGTTAGTTGCCATGTGGGTGGGGAAATCAAACCTGGGTCCTCTGGAAGAGCAGCCAGTGCTCTTAACTGATAAGCCATCTTTCCAGCCTCATTAAATAGTCCTTAAAAATAAAGGAAGACAGACGGGGGTTTTAACATTTTTATACCATGGCACCAATTACCCTGAATTTGACTTTACTGGGTGTGAAAGTGCGAAGTTAAAGAAATGGCACACAGGCTACATCACTTCAATAAAAAGAATTATATTTTCAGCATCTAAAATATTTTAGGGGTAGCTCACTTCATCACAAGTTTGTGTTTGTTTCTGAGAAGGTAGTAAGAGGCAAGGGATGTGCCTCATTTAAAAAATGTAGATCAAATGATAGTTTTTCTACTTAGAACTCCTTCAAAGATGAAATATTTAAGTTTTAAATTGTCCTCTGAAGTCCGGTAAGTTGAAAGGTTGGCCTTCAGCCTGTGTTGATATCGGGAGGTGGTGGATGGGTCAGTCGAAGGAAGGCAGCTTGTTGAGGACATGTCTTTGGAGGGGATGAGAAGACCCCAGGCATTCTTCCTCCTCTTCCCTTGCTTCTTGGCCACAACTTCCTTGGTCAAAAACTTCCACCCAGATGTGTTGGCTCCCACGGGCCCCAAAGCAACAGTTCAACTGACCATGGACCCAAACCTTCAAAACTGTGAGCCAGAATAAGGTTTTTACTTTTAAAAATATTTTATCCGAGGCATTTACTATAGTTACAGGATGCTGGCTAGCACAGAAGTCTACAATCTTTTCAATCAATGAAGAACCAAGTATTTGCCAAGCACCTGTTATGTGCTGAACATTGGACAAGGTGTTATGTATTTACCTCTTCCCCAGTTCCTCCCACAGAATACCAACAGTGGAGACAACATCCTCCATGTATGACTTTCAAAGCTCTAGATGCTGAGATAGAGTTAGTGATGGGAGCTACCAATAGTGTATGGCTCTTCAAAGAAATAAGCAGCCATCAAAGCTTACAAAGTAAAGCTTGTCCTGCCTGGTGTGGCAGCTCGCCACTCTTCACTGCTCTTCAGAGGTGTAAGAGAGTGGGTACCTGCCCAGAACTTCTTTTTCTCCACATGGCTTCGAAGCCACCAGTTCCTCTAGCTTGATTTTTACAGAAAAGCCCCTGACTCTGTCTGACAAAGAAGTAGATGAAGTTGGGTGAGGTCATGATACTAGCTGCTGGGTACTTAACGGACAGATGAAGAGCAGAAAGGAGAAGAGAGGCCGACGTTGGCTAGTATACCGACTCTGGCTGTGAGCCCTCAATCTTAACATCATTAGAAGTGAAGTGTGAGGTGGAGCGGGTGGCTCCCCATATTGTAGTGTCCATCCATAAAAAAATTGTGGGGCATGATGTGTGTGCCTTCCGACCTCCAAAAAAAAAAAAAAAAAAAAAAAAAACAAACAAAAACAAAAACAAAACAAAAAACCTGTGACCACCACTATTGTCCATTTCATTATTACATCAAATTGGCTAATCAATTCGCATCTCCTTTGCCTCTACAGGAAACGCACCAAATAAAATATTTGCACCACAACAACTTTCCAGTGGGTACTGGTGATTCATTTTAACCACAAAAAGCTCCAAAGTGGATCAACGCGTTTTGGTGGCACCGAGGGACATATTAGGAAAGCAGGGTTATCCATGTCAGTGTCAACCACAAATGGTGAGAGCCCCACCCCAGACCAACAAGTTTTCTCTGACATCCCACCATGCATTCGGCTTAAATCATTAGGAAAGCTGTTCACAGCTCTGTCCTTACCCCCTGTAAGTTGGTGAAGTCCCACAAGCTTATGAAAACAGCCACAGAAGTGAGTGATGCTTTTGTCCTTTTTCCCTTTGAGGGTGCCCGCTTTCAGGTGATTTCATTTTACCATAACCAGAATTTAGTGAACATGTCCATGGCTCTGACATTTGGTGGTGAAAGACTCCAATAAACTCCCTGAGTCTTCACAATCAAGACAGGAGAATCCAAACTTTGAAATCTACCCCCGTTAAAGAAACCTATTTCTTTAAGAAACTGGCCTCAGCTGCCCAACTTTGCTGCGGATTTGCATGAAAATCAATGCAAATCTGGATGTGTATACACACGCATTTCTCTGGAGCTCATCTCTCTACAAGGTTGGAAACTATTACCCTTCATCCCTTGGCTCCTTCTAGAATCTCCCTTAGTTTTGATTGGCTATTTATTGAGACGGAATAGCCAGAATGATATCCACTAGTCCAAATGAGGATATGTCAAAAATTTCAAAAACGATGATTTTCTCCGTGACCCTTCACCAGAGGATGCCTGTTATTTGGAGGCTTTGGAATTGTAGCAGCTGCCACCGGATCCAGGTCTTTGGGGAATGGTATATAATGACCCTCATGTCCATCTTCCGAGTGGAATATTATTATCCCATTAGTACAACCTAATTTGGATTCTTTTCCCTAGATACGGTGCCTTGTATTTTTCCACCCTGAGTTTCAGCTGCTGCCTGTCTACCCCTTGGCTGCCATCCTGTCAGAGCTTTAGGAATTTACATAATGTGGACTTGGCTTTATGTTGTGACATTGTCCTCTGCAAACGTGCGGTGCTCCTATTACCTCCCTAAACAATGTTTAAATAAGGAACAGTCCATATGGTAGCGACAGCCACACATCCCCCACAAACATGCTCCTGTGACCACAGTAAAGGCTTCGACTGGGTAGAGCCTACCTGGCAGAGACGACAGAGCCCGAACCTTCCTATGTCTAGATGGGGCCAAATAACCAGTCCTTGCCAGAGATGTAAACAGAAGTAAAAGGCTGGTAAAAAAAAAAAAGGTGAGTGTGTGAATGTATGTGTACACATGTGTGTTAAATATATGTACAGGCATGTGTGTGAATGTGTATGCGTGGGTGTGAATGTATGGCATATGTGTGTGTAAATATATGTACATGCATGTGCCTATGAATGTGTGTGCATACATGTGCATGTGTGTTCTCCATCAGCTTCCCCCATTGGATAACAGGACAGAACAAACCCTTTGAACCCATGAGAGTCAAAAGTGAGGGGGAAACCAGGCTGAATCCGTGTGACACCCGGTGAGGTAAAGCTGCCTGCTCGCTGGGACACCACATCGACTGTTAGCGGGTGAGAAATGAACATGTGGCCCCCTACCGACAGCATGCACACTGGCCACCCTCTGAAATATTTTGCTTCACAGTAAGTTCCCACCCCCTCCATCCTGAGTTCAACTATGTCCACGTATTTTCTTGTCCAGAAGAACAAGGGCCTCTTGTTTAGTCTTTACATCTGAAGTACCTTAATTCACTTCATAAAGGATTCTGTCAGAGACACTTTTTGATGTTTTATGCCACGGGTTTAAGCTATTTACCTAACTAGCAGGGTCCAGTAAAAGACTACACACCTGAAAAGTATTTTGATTTACATAAACAAGTTGCTTCATGATCTCCATGTGTTGGCGTTTATTCTGTGGCTTAGACTAATTTGGACTTAGCGGTAAACAATGCAGGTCCTGCTAATCAACTATAAACCCATATCTTGACTGAAAGTTGCAAGTGCCTCTTGCAGGAACCGGCAACAATATAGACAAGCAATATCGGCTCCTCCAACTGTCCTTGGAGTGTTTAGAAATGTACAGCATCACTGTGCGTCCCTGGTTCTATAATGGTGGTGCTTTGCTGTGTTGTGTGGTATTGACTGATGCATGGGCTCTGGCTAGAGAGACATCAGGTTCTGAGACTCTCTGAAGCTACCAAGAGTGCTTGACATTTCCTCTCCGACAACCCACCTCTCCTTTCCTCCTATCTTCCTGACACAGGATAACAGTTTAAACGCCTTGCTCTGACCAGCATCTACACAGAGGGTAACTCGCTCCATCAGAATGGGACATGGTCTGGCTGAGACTCCACTGTAGCTGTGCTGCTGTGGGAAGAGCCTGGTGTTTAGGAAGAATAGTCTGTGTCTCCTTTAAAATTAACCTCTTGTGGAATTCCACATCTCAGCAAAAGCAGAAAGCCTATCAAAAGGCTCAAAGAATGGTCCAGATGGGCAAAAAACTCCAGGGGCTTCAAGGACTCCACCAGGAGCTGGAAGCAGGTGGGCAGGGCTTCCAACTTCCTGGGGTGTGTCCTTCTTCCACAGAAGGTGACACTCCCCTCACACCTAGGGAGGTTCTAGGATGATGGTCCACACTGGTAGTGATGAGGAAAGTCAAAACAGATCTTAGGCTCACGAAACAGGATGGGTTCCAATTGTGTTCTGCTGAGGAGTTGGTTCTGGGCTCCACAGGAGAGAGACAATGTCTCGGCAGCCACACTCTGGTTCACAATAACAAGCCTTTTCTAGGGAAACTACCATGAGAGCGAGTGGAAGAGACCTAATGACATAGTCACAGGAAAACCGGCAGGGGCGAGACTTGCTTACCAACCAGCAACGAAACTTGCTGATTTCAAAGACCGTCTACATCAAGGCTCCTTCTCTGCTACGGGACTTTAGAGACACTCCCAAAGGCACTTCTGTTACCTTTGCCTATGAATAAAGGACATGGTGGTGGTGGTGGCTGTGGTGGTGTGTTTTTGGAAACTTCTAGCTAAGATGCTTAGGGTGGAAGCTCTTAGGAGTCCAACCTCTCCTTCCACGGACAGGACAGTGACAAGGGAAGGAATGGAGCAGTATCCACGTTAGTTCTTGGCTTTAAAAGCACTATTCTGTCTGTGTTGCCATTAACAAGCACCTCGCAGGATCCTCTGGGGGCAGTAGGAAAAGAGACCGGGGTGGTTGAGTTGAAGCTGGACAGAATCGGATATTGATGCCAGGGGACAAGGCAGTCACTTGGTTGGAAAACTGCATTGCTTCTAAAAATAAATCTGACCTCTTTTTGTGGGGAGGGGTTGGGGTAGGAGGAGGAGAGGCTTCTCTGGGATGAAGCCAGACAACTGCCGTCCTCTTTTCAGAAGGAACTTAGTCTTCCTCAGTCCACAGGTGAGCACCACAGGCCCTCCAGATCCTCCATTCTCTGATAAAGTTGAGTAAATGACACAGAGGCATCTTTTCTTGACAGGATATGGCTGGCGTGTATATTGTGAAGTAAAATAGGCTCCGAAGAAAGAAAGAGTGAGCTAGGACATGGAGGGGACTGTTGAGGACGGAGGGAGAAGGCTTTAGAAGCTGTGAAAGGGTGAGCAATGAGATGTGGTAGTGCACTATGGGAACGTCTCCAAACCAGGTTGGGTGTGGTAAGGATGCCTACTACCAATGGCCTCTGTACTGGTAACTTCTCTCATTCATATGACCAAATACCCAATGACAAGATATAAATTAAAAGGGAGAAAGAAAGGTTTATTTTAGCAAATGGTTTAAGAAGGGATGCAGGTCATTATCACAGGGAAGGTGTGAAGCATAAGGAGGCTGGTCACGCTGTGTCTGAAGTCAGGAAGCAGGAAGCAGGAAGCTGAGAGCAGAAAGGAAGTGAGCCTGAGTATAAAACCTCAAGGCCCTCTCTTGGTGACCCACTTCCTTCAGAAATGCTCCATCTCCTAAAGGTTCCACAACCTCCCCAAACAGTACTGCTATCTGGGGCTCAAGTGTTCAAAGGTCCATGCTACCATGGGGGCCATTTCACATTCAAAGTGAATCACTTTCCATGAGGGGCCACACCACACCCTTCTTCTCTAGAGTACACTAAATCCTTAACTTTCTCCACTGGGTTCCTTCACCTACAGTTGCAGCTATAATTTGTAACACCATGCTGCGTGCCTAAGAAATACAGGGATCGGGCTGGAGAGATGGCTCAGCCGTTAAAGGCTAGGCTCACAATCAAAAATATAAGAAATACAGGGATCAGAGTCCTTCTATGGAAAGACTATTTGGGGGTCGTTATGGGCAACCCTATATAGACTGACCACACACTAGACTGGGTCCAAGAATCAAAGTTCCTTCTAAGAGCTCGTCAGGATTGAGCCCTGTGCTATGGACTGCTGGCCTCGAACACAAAGAGCTTTTACAAAATACCTCCTGCTTTTTGTATTGTTTAAAAATGGTCTCGCATAGCCCAGGCTATCCTTGAACTCTGTACTGAGATGACGTTGAACCCTTGACTTTCCTGCCTTTGTTTTCCAAGTGCTGGGATTACAGGCATGTAACTCCAGACACACTTGGCTCTCTGAAGGGACCCCTAGATTGTTTTTTAAAAATTGGCTTAATTTTGAATTTCATTTTGCATGTATGCAGTGAGGGCAGGAGCGGTTCCCATGTTGTGGTGTGCTGTGTGTGGAGATCAGAGGACAACTAGTAGAGCTTGGTTCTCTTTTTCCATCAGGGGAGTCCTGGGGATTGAACTCAGGTCATCAGCCTTGGTGGTAAGTGCCTTTACCTGCTGAGCCATCTCAGTGGCCACAAAGGGACCCTCCCTAATGATCTCAGTCACTTGAAATAACTCTATGCACAAGGCAAACATGAAATAACAAAGTTCTTCCCGTAGGAGGGGAGGCAGTGTGGGTCCTATTGACGTGCTCCAGCATGCTTCCGCAGAGTCTGGGAAGATTTGCTGGGACCTAGATCACTTTTCTCATGTAGATAGTTGGAGCTACAGGGTGCAAAACACTGGACAAAATGTTTCACTACTTCATCTCTGTGCCACCTCTGGGTTTAGTTGGTGGAAATAACAGTCTGGCTGAGCAAACAGGTGTAATCGATTTCAGAAGACCCTCTCCAGCCTAGGCAAGGGTTTCTTATTCAAGTGAACCACAGAGACTTCTAGCATCAACTGTTGGTGCTCTAAAGATTCCAGAGGCCTACAGGACCAGAGGGGTGAATGGACATCAGCACTGGAACCAGCTCAGCCAATGATTCTTACACATATGGAGCCTTGGGAACTATTAGGCCTTTTTTGTTCAACTGAGGTTTTTGAGACAGGGTGTGTACTCTGTAGCCCAAGCTAGCCTCGAACTTTTGGCAATCCACCTGTCTCACCTCTCAAGTGCTGGAATCACAGGCATGAGCCACCATACTGGGTCATTTCTCTATCTTGAAAGAGTTCTGCTTTTTTTGGGGGGGGGGGTCATCACATTCCTCTGCAGCAGTTCTTGCTCACGGACTTCACATTTTTAAGAAGCTATCTGAACATTACTGTCTTCGATTAACTTTTACATGTATCATAGCAAGATCTAAAAGGATGAACTGTCCAAAAATGGAAGGGCTTAGTGAATTTTACATCACGGAAACCGTTGGGGCTGAGGCTGGAAAACCGCTTATCAGAAATACCAGGGACAGAACTCCAGTATCATTGGAGGGCCCCAACTCCGCAACAATGTGTGACATTTCCTCTATCTCCAGGAACCTATGACAACATTGTAACAAAATCAGCTCCACTATGTCAAGGACTACATATTTCAAAAACTCTCCACATGCACTCAGACATTTTATTGGTAGTTTTTAAAAGCAGCAAGAAAACTAGCCTATAAGAGAAAAGCCACAAGACGAAGACAGCGCAATCAATGGACTTGGGGGTTCTTAAGCTTAAATTCCAGCCTTGAAACCGATTCGCTAACCACGAACATAAGCAGATAAAAAGGCACAAGAGAGCCAGGTGTGGTGGCAGGAGCCTGTAAATGCTAGCAGTCAGGAAGAGGTGGAAGCAGGGGGATGGTGTGTTTGAGGCTAGCCTGGGATACATAGTGAGGCTTCATCTCCAACAATGACAACCACCGCCCAAACAAAACAGACAAAAGGAAAAACTCTGCCGTCCACACCCAAAGACTCAGGGCCCATAGGAAGCAAGGTGGGCCTGGGCCAAACAAAATGAAAAAGCGACCCTGTAGGTCCCTCAACAAGTCAGCTGACACTTCAGACTCACAGGGTGAATCAATTTGTAATCCATTTACGTGGATCGAGATGATCATGTGGCTGCTGGCCCACCCACATACAGTGCACATTATGTGGACTCTGTCCAAGCACCTTGACAGCTTAGGGCCTCAGAACTGAACTCGGCACTAAGATACCTGAGGAGAGAAATAATCAATACGATAAGAAGTCATACACACCAGGACTCCCGTGATATCACATCTATGGACTGTTGTTGTGAATCGGCCAGGACATAACTGAAACAGTTTTCAAGTCTGAGAACCCAAAGCAAATGGTTAAGCTCTGACACAAGACATACCTGGCCCTCCTTTGCAGGATGCCAGGTGACCTTCACTTTCCTGAAAAATGATGCATGGTCTTAGGAAGTGCTAGCGTCATAAAATGGCATGGTACCAGCCGGGGCGGTGGTGGCGCACGCCTTTAATCCCAGCACTTGGGAGGCAGAGGCAGGTGGATCTCTGTGAGTTCGAGGCCAGCCTGGTCTACAGAGCGAGATCCAGGAAAGGCACAAAGCTACACAGAGAAACACTGTCTCGAAAAATCAAAAATCAAAAAAAAAAAAAAATGGCATGGTACCAGCACTCGGCACGGCTCTCGTCAGAACGCTGCTCTTCCGAGGTGAGCTTTGTCTCACTGTTCTCACACTTCCGAATCAGAAATAGCTGGAGTGCTCCCTGCTTGTGTAAGTCCTCCCCAGCGGCCGTGCGCTGGGCAAGCGTTTATTGAATTGGACTACCGTTTATCACAATCTCAGGGTGGTCTCCAGGCATGAGGGCAAAGACCATGTCTGTTTTGTTCACTGATTTCTCTCTAGTGCTGGTACACAGAGGGCATTCATCTCTGGAGGGTGGAGGATGCTGTGCCCTCCCCTGTCACATGGGCCCTGCTACTCTGAACTAATTAAAGGTCCTTAAGAAACCATTGCATTTTTCAACAATGTATTCTTTCATCTGACAAATATTTATTGTATCACCCCAGGGTGTCAGGTACTTGATCAAGTCTTGAGGAGGCCGTTGTCATCAGCCAGATAAGGTTCCCAATCTCCAGGAAGCATTTTCAGAGGCCAGAGGGACACCAGACAAATGAAGGGCTAAGGGCAAGAGAGTCCCAGGCTGAGGGAGCAGCTGGCACAAAGTGGCCTCACTTCTGGAAGCCACATAGCATCACTAGGGATGAGATAGGACTCAGCAGAGAAAAGGAGCCAGAGGACAGCAGGCCTTGAAGAGGAAAAGTGGGCATTTTCACCTAAGTGTGAAGGGACTCATTTTTGCCCTGGAAGGCGTCTGTCCTAAGAATGGCTGACCACTGAGGAGCCTCAAGACTTATGTTCAAGCAAGTGATAATGATGGCCTGGATTCGGAATGAATGAATGAATGAATGAATGAATGGACAATATAAATAATTAGGGTTCAGTCCTGAGGCCCACTTTTAACAGCGATTGTATTTAGAGGATCCCATATTTTAGTTTCAAGGAGTGGGAAGGGTAATTTTGTGAATTATGAAAAGAATTTAAATTCTGTGTTGCTCCATTAATGATCAAGACGAGACATGTCTTAATAAGAGAATCAGCAGCAGGGAAAAAAAAACCCTGGGAGGGGAAACTGTTGGGGGAGGATCATGTTTGGGAACTAATTGAAAATTTACGATAGTAATTTTTAAATTGTAGACATGAATTAGTCTGAACCATGATGGCTGAATTCACTACACACAGCGGTTGTTGTAGGATGATGTGAACGGTTATATGATATTACCTTGAACCACCACGTTACAAAATGGTTGGAAATTAAGCTGTTTGTAACTTCCTTCGGAGGCAAGAGAAATACGTGCGTAAATGTTAATCAGGCCCCCGACCTGTCTTTTGGTGCAGTTTGATAGCCATATCTGGGAGAGGAGCCAAACTCTCTTTTGGGGGAGAGCTAGCAGTCCCCGGAGCCACAGTGATGAATTGCGCTGGTCAGAGAACAAGAGAGAGGAAGTCACCAGGGCTAGAACAAAGGGCTAGTGCCGTGGTGGGCGCTTGGCTCCTCGTGGCTGCATGTGGTATATGATTCTCTGGTTTTTATACCACTCCTTTCTCAGCCCTCAGGATTCTTTAATCCCATTTTCACTGCCTTAGGTAAACGGGGAAATATTTCCTTCTTGACTGCGGTTACTCACACAATAAACAGGTAATAAACATTTTACTGCCCTGAGCAACCTCCTGCTGGGCAGGCAGGCAGGCAGGAGAGAAGAGGCTGCAGAGGGTGACCCCCTACAGGACAAACTGCAGGTGACAAACGAGGCTAGTAACCCTTGCACAGGGCTCAGCTCAGTGGTTCGAGGAGAGTGACCCCGAGCTGCTGGCACGCATTAGCCGGCCCCAGCACTCTGGGGTCCTCTCTGCTTGAGGCTAGTAAGGAAGATTTGATTTCACCAAAGAGTAATTTAGTTGCCATTTCAAAGCTCTGTCTGGCTAAATTAAGGATGAGGATGAAACTGAGTTTACAGTCTCCCGGTTTAAACCATGAGCAGGGAGCCCTAAAGGCGGGAAGAACAGGGCTCTCAGGGCTTTCAGGCCCCAGAGAAGTGAGTGGTTCTCTTTCCAGTTTGCATCTTGCTCCGGAACACATCTTTATTTCCTTATGCTTGTTTACATCTTCTCTGTATATCAGATCGGGTAATTCTTATCATCCTTTACTGGTGCAAAACACAGTGGGCATCCTGTTCCTCCCTCCCTCCCTCCCTCCCTTGCTAAGCAAAGCAAGGGAAGGGAGGTAGGGAGGGAGGGAGGGA
>CABHPH010132523.1:0-20941 GCA_902168325.1 Peromyscus nudipes | reverse complement strand
ACAAATGTGCGTGTGTACAGGCACAACTTGGATGAGTTCTCTCCCTCTGCCATATGGGCCTTGGGGATCAAACCTCAAATGATCAGGCTGGATGACATGTGCCTTTACCCATTAAACCATCTTGCCAACCCTACATACTTTATCTTCAATTGCTTTCTATCTTTTCTAGTATCTAGTATGATGGAGGCACATAATAGATACTTAATAAATGTTTGGGAGAGGAGACAACAAATAAGTAAGTGAAGTTGAAGAATTCAGTTGGTGTACATTAGAGCATAAGATATTTTGTAACATGAAATGTGATAGGACTGGCTATGCCTCCATTAAAATAGTGGAGAATGATGCTACTTCTGAATCTTAAATAATTCAAGTATAATGGATTTTCTTTTCAGGGTGGAATGAGAGTCCTGGTACTTTTGAGGAATACACACCTTCATGTGCATTATATGATTAGTTCAAATTATGTAGTTTGTAGAACAAATAGCATAATGTGGTTGGGTGGAACACAAAAGACACCTATAACCAAATGCTAGTATATTACCCACTAGACCCTAGAAATCAGTGAGTAGTGTTGAGTCAGTCTCATATCTAGTAAATGAGGATAATTGTAGCTATTGCACTATATTATCCAGAGATTTGATAAGATAACTTCTTCAAAGAGACTGGGCCAGTGAAAGGATGCAGTAATCAGTCAACATGCATTATTACACTTTCCCCCTTCTCCTTTCATACTATGCAAGGACCAATATTTTCCCCATGACTGAAAATAAATTGAAAATGTAATTGATGTTGAAGGCCATCAGGCATATGTTTTTTAATGATCCAGAAGCTACCTTGAGATTCTGCAATGCATAATCATCATATTAACCCAAATAATCTACTTAGATCCTGCAATCATTGTTATAACAATTATGATTAATTTTCTGTCTCTGTTTGTATACCCATTTGTTTATCTGTGTATCTGCCTGCTTTCCTATCTACATATCTGTCTATGTATCCAGACGGTTTAATAAGTGTAGCTGAAAGTTTTCCTGTGTCCCACCTGGCCTGTGGTCAGGATAAATCTCTCTCGCCCACTGGTCCAGCAGCTGCTCGGACCCAAATAAACACACACAGGCTAATATTATTTTTAAACTATGGCCGTGGCAGGCTTCTTGCTATCTAGTTCTTATATCTTAAATTAACCCATTTCTATTAATCTATAAGTTGCCATGTGGCCATGGTTTACTGGTTTGCTGGCATGTTGTTCCTTCAGTAGCAGCTGGTGTCTGCTTTTGCCTCTCCTTTCTCTTCCTGTCTATTTCAGTCTGAGATTTTGGTAGAGGCAGTACTCACACTTACAGATCCAGGGCATCAGAAACACTCCCCTAGGCAGAGCCATTCCCCACAATGCTGCATTCCAGAAGTTGCCTCTACTGAAAGGTGACTGGTTTGGTGGTGTAGCTCTCTATTAGTCACCAGCCAGACACAAAGGAAGCAAGATATGAAGGCAGAACTGAAAAAAGGTACCAAGCCACATGGCTAAACATAGATAAGAATTATGGGTTAATTTAAGTGTAAGAGCTAGTCAGCAATAAGACTGAGCTAATGGCCATACAGTTCATAATTAATATAAGCCTCTGTGTGTTTACTTGGGTCTGAGCAGCTGCGGTCTGGGCGGGACACAGGAAAACTTCCAGCTACAAATAGGTATTTTTGAAATATGTAAGTATGAGATTAGCCAAGTTGTCTGCATAAGATTTCATGTACAATTACAGATCTTCAATCATCATAATATTCCAAGGCACATAACGTAGTTGGTTTCCAAATTCCAGCTTCTTGTGTCATTTGACACTATAAGCATTACATTTATGTCTTTAACTCTACCATAAAGAGACGATCTTTCATCCCAAGCCCCAGTGCTCAAGTTGGAATACTATTTAGGAAAAGGAACAGCTGCAACTCTTTAAAGAGGAGGCCTAATTCTTAAACTCATCATACATGCAAGGCAGTAAGCATAGGCTTGAAAAGTATAGAATTTTGGACTGATTTTTATGTTTTAAAAAAGAACAAAATGAGCTGGGTGGCAGAGGTGCATGCCTTTAATCCCAGCACTGGGGAGGCAGAGGCAGGCAGATCTCTGTGAGTTCGAGGCCAGCCTGGGCTACAGAGCGAGATTGAGGACAGGCACCAAAACTACATGGAGAAACCCTGTTTTGAAAAACCAAAAAAAAAAAAAGAACAAAACAACAACAAGAAAATCTCTCTACTAAATCAGTGGGGCACCTCAGTCTGTGATAAAGAGGTTAGATTCGACTTACCATTAGTTTGCCATCATTTAGCAACAAAGGTTGACTTCTGCTGTCAAGTTCACAGGAATAAGATCACAAAAATGTTTAACAAAGCAATGAGTTTCTATTTTGACTATTTTCTTATAAGACTACGAAGCTAATAAGAATATTTAAATAAGTTGAAAAGAATGAAGACAGTTTAAAGAAGTCTTATTTTATCAACTATCCTGCATTTCATCTTTGCCACCAAAATTTCACATAGATGTCAAACTGGAATATTAACCACTCTTCTGATAGACAGCTCAGTAAGACAATGAAAATAGTGATACAGGAATAATAAAGTTGTAGATGAGGACAACTCCAGTGAATAGGTAAATTACCCTTTTCTAATATTTACAAACATATTTTATCTTTATATAAGCCCTCACTTTTTACTCTATCCTGCCAGATACTCATATGTGACACAGGAACATGAACACTAAGCCCAGTGATAGGTGACAGAAAACAACATCATTATTCTGTAGTTATTTTGCTTAGTAGTGAGATATTAACCATTTTAGAGACATTTTAAATCAAATACATGGTCAATTTTTGTATTTATTCTGGGGTTTTCTTGAGAAAAATATCCATTCATATACATCCATGGACTCAGTTATAGTCATGACACTTAACAATAAAGTATATTTTGAGAGATGTTTGTTGGACCACTATCATATGTACAGTCCTTCACTAATCAAAATCTTGTGTAGCACATGAGTGTATAAGCATACCCTTTAGGTAAAGCTTATTATGTTTGAATCACAATAGCCTTACCAAATTTCCCCTTCTTGACTTATGTTTGTGAGGAAGACATAGTAAAATTTGCCACCAGCTGTGACATTTTTTAGTTTTTCTGTGTAATGTAGTAGATTTTTGCTTTACATGTTTTGAAGATCTATTGTTATATTCCTATCAGTTGGTGGCCATTATTCATATTTGTTATTTTCTCTTATTATTACTGTGTTGAGATACTTAATCTCAAATAATGCCCTTTTTTGCCTTGATATGTGTTGAGTCTGACAGAAATGCTGTGGTATCTGATGTCTTTTTGCTGTTCTCTGTTTGGCATATCATTCTTGCTCATCTTAATTTCAACACTTCTGTCACTACATTTAAGACATTTTTCCCGGATTTAAATATAAAGTGAGAAACCATTTTGTAACATTTGGATTTAAATCATATACATTACTGTGGTTATTAATATTCTTGCTTATTTGTAAGATATCACTATGTATTTTTTTGTATCATACCTTTTCTTGGTTTCTGTTCTCCTCTTTAATTGATCTTGATTTTTGGTTTTGTTTGTTTGTTTGTTTTGTTTGTTTTTGTTTTTTACTGCTCTTTGATGGTTATTGCTAAAAGCCGTTCATGTATTTGAAAATTGAAGTTAGAATTTCTCCTCTTGAAAACTTTGGCAATCCTCTGACCTCCTGTGTTCTTCTTACTTTACTACTTAATCACTGTCTTTAACCTCTTATTATTATATTTGCTATTGGTCTCAGAGTCAATCCCTTCTCAGATAGTATCTTCACACTGAGCAATGCATTAGCTCACATCAGTTCTAGTTTTTGCATTCTGAATTTAGTCTTCTTCTTTAGATTCAGCAAACGTCTATAAATCCTCAATATTGTTATTCCCTGATTATGTAAGAGAGCATTTTTTTTTTTGCTTCAATCTTGAATGTGAATCTAGCTGATTCTAGAAATAAGGCTGAACAGTTCATAAAAGCACTCTATTGTCTTCTGGTATTATTGCTGTTGCTAAGTCTGCTTTCACTCTAAGTTTTGTTCTTTTTCTCTAATTGTGTTACAAAGTTTTCTTGCGTTCTCACTTTGCTTCTTCTGTATGAGAATTGATTCTTTAGCATTTTTGAACCTAATTAACATCTTACTTCAATTATGAGAAAATAGTCTCATCGCTTCCTTCTTCAAATGTTATTTTGCCCCACTCTGTCTAATCTTTTCTCTGGAACTGATTAGATGTAACTTAGAACTTCTCATTTTAACATTTATATTGTACCAGGCTTTTTCTTTGGGGCCGCCAACAAGCTCCCAAAACACAACCGAGGCTTATTATTAGTTTTGAATGCTCAGCCTTAGCTTAGCTCTTTTCTTGCTAGTTCTTATAACTTAACCTGTTTCTCTTTACCTACCTTTTGCCCCAGGGCTTTTTAACCTTTTCTTACTTTCTTGTGGTCTCTATGTCTGGCTAGCTGATGGCTGCCTGGCTTCTGGCCGCAGGCATGTCTCTCATCCTCTCCTCCTTCTTCTCCCTCTTCTCTTCTACTTATTCTCTCTGCCTGCCAGCCCTGCCTGTCCTTTCTTTACCTAGCTATTGGCCAGTCAGCTCTTTATTAGGCCAATCAGGTGCCTTAGGCAGGCAAGGTGAAACAGATGAAACACATCTTTACATAATTAAACACACATCGTTATGTCGTTAAATGAATGCAGCAGAAACAAATGTAACACACCCTTACACAGTTAAAGTAATGTTCTTTGCCTAGTTAAAATAATATTCTACAATGCTATGTTTCTTAATTTCTGCCATATTTGCCTTTTTTCATTTCTCTTTGCTGAACTATAAGTGGTTTTTTTTCAGGTTTATTATCAACTGTATGTAACCTAACCACTGAGTTTTTAGTTTCAATACCTAAATATTTCATTTTCTGTTTTCAAATAATTCTCTCTTTTCATAATGCCTTTATCTTTCATTACAGGTTTGGTGGTTTCTTTTAGTTTGAAATATCTCATTTTAAACATTCATATGTACATAACATAAACATAAAATAACATATTTTTGCCCCAACCAGTAATTTCACTTATTAGTTTCTGGTGTACCTTTTCAGTATTTCTTTGTGCAAATATAAGAATTTTTAATATTTTCTTATTCTTCACCTTTCTTACCTTATATATTATATAAGTGGGATTTGTGTTCTACATTTTTTACATAAACTCATGACCTTATCATATTCAATTGTATAGATGTGCCAGTTAATTTAACCAGTAATCTATTGCTAGACTTGGGTTGTCCCATTTTTTTCTCTTATTAGATAATACTGTAGCGAATACCTTTTATATGTCTCATTTCATGTATGCTCAGGTGTGTCTGTAGGACAGTTATATAGTGGGATTACTGGATCAAGGGGTGCCTACATTAGGAGTCTTCATTGCTATATTCCAGCTGCTCTTCACAGACATTAGAACATTTTACTAGTCTCACCAACAGGGCATGAAACTGCATCTGATTCTTCACAACCTCATAAAAAGTGTGTTTTGTTAAACTTTAATTATTTTTAACATATACCATGTAATGCCTTACAGATTCTGTCCAATTACAAGACTCTTTCTACATATCACACACAGACTCTTCCTTTATTGAGAATCATTTCCTCATGTTTGTAATTTATGTTAGTGAGCATCCCTTTAATAAGCCTTTTAGTTCTCCTTGTTACAGTTATCTTTTGCTTAAGGTGAACTCACCCTAAGTACAGTGCTTTAGAAGGGCTATTTTCTATTGCTTATGATGTTGTGGGCCAGAAAGTCAGGAAATACTTGACTAGCCACAACTTGACTGAGTTCCTCCATGCTGTTGTGGTCAGATGGCAGCTGATCCTGTAGCCACTGAATGCATTACTAGGTGAAATAGTCAATTTGGCTCACTCACAGGGCTGGCACTTGCTCACCTGACACTGTAGGTAGGAGCGTGTCCACGTGGACTCTCTACCATGGCACTATCAAAAGAGTGATGCTTCACTACTTGTGTGCTTAGGGATTCTACCCAAGTATTTTGGCAAACAGGGTGCTAGGCTCAAGACCTTGTATAAACCTAACATTAGAAATCACATGGCATCATTTCTGCTGTGCTCTGCTCTAAGTAGTACTCTCTGGAATATCAGGAATTTGGGCCAGCACTTTCTGAACTACAGTTGTGATATCCCATGTATCCTGGAATATAGAAAGATTTCTACATGGTGTCTCTACCCCTTCTCACTCCTTCTTCCTACTCTCTGTGTCTCTGTCTCTGTCTCTGTTTCTGTCTGTTTCTCTCTCTCTCTCTCTCTCTCTCTCTCTCTCTCTCTCTCAACAGGTAACTCAGAGGTGTTATTGATTAGAAAACAATCACACATACACACACACATATACACAACACACGTAAAGACAATTCATATTCCATATCCACTTGTGGCACAAACCTAGGAACTTCACTTTCTTACAAAATACTTAAAAAACTCTACCCAGGGGCTAGGAGTTAGAAATCATTTACTGGTCTTCCAGAGGACCTGAGTTATGCTTTCAGCATTTCATATTGAGCAGCTCATGATCACTTGTAACTCCAGTTCCATCCAGGTGATCCAACACTCTCTTTCGGCTTCCAACAAGCACCAACATGTTTATAGACACAACACACACACACACACACACACACACACACACACACACACACACACAATTAAATATAGAAAAGCTATCTAGAGTTGTGGGGGAAATACCACTTTACTTAGACCAGTGAGTTTTTCTAGTCTACCTTTGCTGAGGGACTAGAGCCTTTGGGGCCCTGGGCTCTATTAGCATATTAATAAATTCAAACTCAGTGCTTTTATGTACTCTAGGTCATATCTTCTGCCATCATCTGGGCATTCAATCCTAATTTGGTCATGAAAACTTACATGGAAGTCTCATAATGAATCCTATACTTAGTTTAGAGGACTTGATTTTGATTCCTTCTTCAACTTGTATTTGAAGGGACAGTTTTCTTTTGAATGGCACTGTATGTATTTTTTAGAAATAAATTTATTTATTTTACATCTGGGCCACAGTTTCCCCTCCCTCCTCTCCTCTCAGTCCCTCCCTCTCTGTTCTTACCTCCCCAATCCACTCCTCCTACATTTCTATGGACATGTCATGCTTTATTAATACTCATGGGAGACCTACGCTATATATTTAAATGTACTTGTCAGGGCTGAGAATGTAACTCAATGGAAGAACATTTACTTAGCACACACAAGACCATGTGTTTCATCCTCAGCACTATACAAAGAAAGGATTGTTAATACATGTCATCTAGTATCTCATGTGTTTGTAGCAAGAAAATCATTGGTAACTGTGGTAGTTTGAATAGGAATGGCCTCCATTGATTCCTGTGTTTGAATGCTTGGCCTATAGGGAGTGGTACTATTAAGAGGTGTAGCCTTGTTGGAGGAAGTGTGTCACTGTGAAAGCTGGAGGCAGGTTTTGAGGTCTCATGTACTCAAGCTATGCCCAGTGTGGCTCACAGTCTCCTTCTGTTGCCTGAGGATCAAAATGTAGAACTCTCAGCTCCTTCTCCACCACGATGTCTGCCTGCATACTGCCATGTTTCCTGCCATGATGATAACGGACCAAACATCTGAACTGTCAGCCATCCCCAATTAAATGCTTTCCTTTGTAAGAATTTCTGTGGTCATGATGTCTCTTCACTGCAGTAGAAATCCTAAGTAAGACAGTAACTTAGTCTACTGTAGTCCCAGATTTAGTTCTCAAATAATTTTTGAAGCTAAAAGAAAGAAAGAACTAGTGAATTATTGAATAAAAGTTATAGTTAAAGCCATCATTACTGAGAAAGAAGGACTGTGTTCCTTCTGTTGGTATGTGGTTCTCTAAGAGCATCTCCTTTATAAGCTCTGGTCTAGATGAGCAGACAGATGGTGCCTGAAGCATGTGTAGTCTTTTTGCTGTCCTGCATAGATACTGTTCTTGTATATTAGGCAGGCTAATCAACAGGACCCAAATAACAACCAATTTCTTGTAATTTCTCTTGGTTTATTGTCGATTTCAATGTTGACTCTATGGCAGAATAATGAGGAAAATCTGATGCCAATCATTGGCTATGAATGCCACTGCACATCTTTCTAGGTGACTGCATAACATGAAAGAGAGAAATGGGGGAGGGAGGGAGAGAGAGGCACAGAGAGAGAGAGAGACAAAAAAGATGTGTAAGTCCTGATGCTGGGGATGGAGAAAAACATGTTAATTGGATTGTACAAGGGAAGCTTGAATTATGACACTCCTGGAATCCAGAAGGCCATGGAAAAAACTCAGGTTGTTACACTGTAGGCTAAAATCAGCCTTGGGGCCACACAGCTGAACAAGATTACAAGGTAAGCTTTCCTAACAAGCATATTTAATAACTTAATCTTAATGAGGAAATCTTGGCTGTAAGCCCCCAGTAGGAATTGATAGGTCTAATCACTGGTCATCAAATGGCATTTTCTTGAAGCCAAGAATCACATATTCATTACTTACAAAACACTCAAACATTTTCCTACATATGGATTCTCAATGGCTAACTGATGGGAATATATGTTGTACCTATTATCTAACTGGTTTTGTTTCTCTAATTTGTGGCTCTAACAAAGGAATACTTGAACTCTCCAGACTTTTCCTATTAACAATGACATAGCTATTTGACATATCACAGAGCTGTCATAGGAAATGAAGGCTCACAGCAGATCTTAATAAAGAGACATTCACAATGCAGTGAAACACTTAGATTTTTTTAAGTACAAACTTTGCTTCATCCCTGTATATATATGTATATATATATATATATAATAGAAGTTTATATAGTGTGTATTGTAAATTTTCATTTATATTTTTACCAAAAGGTGTACATTCACAACTGTGAAAAGTTAAAGTAATAAGGAAAGCACATTAAGGCATATCTCCATGGAGCACTCCCCCTTCCTGCCCCCTTTAACTAAAAAAAAATAATAATTTATTGTGTTTCAGTGTTTCCTTGAGCAAATGCAAGCAGATATAAGTAATTATTCATAAGTTTTCCATCTCCCACACCAAAGAACTTATACACTACATGGCAATGCACTGTTTTCTTCATATAATATAACATGCTGGGGTTTCTCCTTAAAATTGGCAGTTACAACACAGCATCTTCATGGTATTTTAGCAGTTACACAGTCTTCCATTGCATTACATGACAGAGTTTGTCCATTTCCTAGAATCTGTTTCCTGTTAAGCAACAAGGCTATGTCCCATCTTTCTTTTTGAAAATATTTCTTTTTAAATTATGTGTTTATGTGTGTGGGTATGCACACATGTGTTCAGGTACCAGCAGAGTCTAGCGGAAAGTGTTGGATCTCCTGGGCCTGTAGTTGTGGGTCACCTGAGATGGGTGCTGGGAACCAAACTCCAGTCTTCTACAAGGGCAGTATGTGATCTTAACCACTGAACCATTTCTCCACCATGTGTCCAGTTTTTTGATATTTTAGATAGTTCCACAGAAAATAATCATGAATGTGTGTCACTCCTTGTAGAAGCAGATATATCTATAAAATATAGATATATTATAAAATAATTTCAAAAGGTAAATTTACATTTTCAGTTCTGAGAGTGTCTATTTGCCCTCAGTATGTTATGACATTTGCATTTCTACCTGTAATATGATAGTAGTTGTTGCCCCAAACCTTAACAATAGAAAATGTTGCCAGGTGGTGGCACACTCCTTTAATCCCAGCACTCAGGAGGCAGAGTCAGGTGGATCTCTGTGAGTTTGAGGCCAGCCTGGCCTACAGAGCAAGTTCCAGGACAGGCACCAAAACTACACAGAGAAACCCTGTCTCGGAAAAAAACCAAAAAATCAATAGAAAATGTTATGGTGGTTTGAATGAAAATGGCCCCCATAGGCTCATAGGGAGTGGCACTTTTAGGAGGTATGGCCTTGTTGGAGAAACTCTGTCACTGGGGGATGGGGTTTGAGGTTTCAGAAGCTCAAGCTAGGCCCACTGGCTCACTCACTCTTCCTGCTGCCTTCAGATCCAGATGTAGAACTCTTGGCTCTTTATCCAGCACCATGTCTGCCTGTGTGCTGCCATGCTTCCTGCCATGGCCATGATGATAACTAAATATATGAACATTAAGCCAGCCCCAATTAAATGTTTTCCTTCTTAAGAGTTGCCGTGGTCATGGTGTCACATCATAGCAATAAAACCTTAAGACAGAAGTTGGTACTGCGGACTGGGGTATTGCTGTTGAAAGGACCAAGCAGATGCCATAACAGGCTGCTCAGTCTTCTCTCAGTGATCAGGCCTCAATTGCAGTTTCCTGAGACTTGAGCAAGAAGTATCTGGGAAGGCCATGAACAAAAGACATAGTCCTTGCAGTAGCTCCTTTTCTGCACCTACTCTGACTGCTCAAGGTTCAGCCAGTTGTTTACTGTCTGGGACCCCTCACCAACTTAGAGCTATGTGCATGGGTCAATGATAATGTCTGAGGCAGCTCAAGGACAGAGCCTGGGCCACTGAGTCAACCCCCACAGTCAGTACGTGCAGCCAGCTTCCATGGTAGCTCAAGGACAAAGCCTGGGACTTGTCCAGGCCTGCCCTAAAATGATAACTGTAACTCCCAACTAGTAAATTCAAAGGTTATATGCCCTCACCCAATCATATGCAAAAGATTGTACCACCCTGCTTGTGGTTTTTCCCTTTAAAAACCCCTCACCCTGAGAGCTCAGGGCCATCCTCCTCCACCCGTTGTATTGAGTGTTGGACATGGATCAAGCCCGGGCTCACTTGTTATCAATAACCCTCTGTGTGTTTTGCATTGGATATTGGCTCTGTGGTGGTCTTGCTTGGGGGTCTTGAGACATGGGCACAACATGGTGACAGGTCTGACCATGCTTTTGTTTAGAGGAATGTGGACTTCGAGACTTTGGATTAGGAAAGTAGTTGAATGCTTTAAGCAGGTCTTAATGAGCCATACTAGTAGGAGCATAGAAGACAGGGGTGTTGAGGGTGATTTGAACTGTTGGGGGCCTGGCTCAAGAGGTTTCAAGGGAGAAGAACACTAGTATGTGTCCTACAGTCCATTCTTGTGATATTTTGGTGAAGAATTTGGCTGCTTTCTGCCCTTGTCCAAAAAAAATCTGCCTGAGGCTAAATTGAAGAGTTATGGATTAATAGCTTTAGTAGAGGAGATTTCCAGGCAGCCTAATATTGACTGTTACTTGGTTACTAATGACCACACTTATGCAGATCTATAATGAAAAGTGACAAGCTGAGCAAGGAAAAATACAATTTGAAGAGAAAAGGAACAACAAGAAAAAGTTTAAATAAAAGCCTGTTCTACTGGGAAGTAGTGGACATGCCTTTAATCCCAGCATTCAGAAGGTAGAGGTGGGTAAATCTCTGAGTTTAAGGCATATCTGTGTAGTAGAATATTATTTTAAGATGTTTATGTTGCACTTGTTAACTCTGTGAAGCTGTGTTATTGTGCCTTGTGTAAAAACACCTGATGGTTTAATAAAGAACTGGCCAATAGCAAGGCAGGAGAAAGGATAGGTGGGGTTGGCAGGCAGAGAGTATATACAGAAGGAAAATACTGGGAGGAGAAATCTAAGATCTAGGAGCAGCCAGAGAAGGAGGAGGACTCCTGGGGCCAGCCACCCAGCTACCCAGCAAGCCATGGAGAAAGAGTAAGATTTACAGAAGTAAGAGAACTGGAAAAGCCCAGAGGCAAAAGGTAGATGGGATAAATTACAGAAAGCTGGGATAAATTACTAGAAAATATGCCAAGCTAAGGCTGGGCATTCATGAGTAAGAATAAGCCTGTGTGTATGATTTATTTGAGAGCTGGGTGGCGGGCCCCCCAAAAAAGAGTAAAAAACCAACAACAAACCTGGTCTACAGAATGAGTTCCAGGAGTGCTGTGGGATGGTCTGTATGTCAAACATGTTGCTTATTGGTCAATAAATAAAACACTGATTGGCCAGTGGTCAGGAAGGAAGAAGTATAGGCGGGACAAGGAGGAGAGAATTCTGGGAAGTGGAAGGCTGAGGAGACACTGCCAGCCGCCACCATGACAAACAGCATGTGAAGATGACGGTAAGCCACAAGCCATGTGGCAAGGTATAGATTTATAGAAATGGATTAATTTAAGATATAAGAACAGTTAGCAAGAAGCCTGCCACGGCCATACAGTTTGTAAGCAATATAAGTCTCTGTGTTTACTTGGTTGGGTCTGAGCGGCTGTGGGACTGGCTGGTGTCAGAGATTTGTCCTGACTGTGGGCCCGGCAGGAAAACTCTAGCTACACAGGACAGCCAAGGATATACAGAGAAACCCTGTCTTGAAAAACGAAAGGGAAAAGAAATCCAAAATGGAGATCCAAAATGGAATAAAGGGAATGGTGACCTCAGGGCAAGATCCCACCCAGCTAAGCTTCCAATTTGTGAAAAGTAATTGAAGAAAAACTTAGGGGCGGGCATGGTGGTTCAAGCCTTTAATCCTTGTAGGCAGAGGCAGGGTGTATCTCCGAGTTCAAGGCCAGCCTGGATTACAGAGCAAGTTCCAGGACAGCCAAGTTTAGGCAGTGAAGGAAACCATCAAAAACAGAAAGCCCATGAAAATGTATTTAAAGGAAGGTGCTGGGGATGCTGTGAATGTGTTGCTCTGATTGATTGATAAATAAAACGCTGATTGGCCAGTAGCCAGGCAGGAAGTGTAGTGTAGGCGGGATAAGGAGAGAGAAGAATTCTGGGAGGTAGAAGGCTGAGTCAGGAGACACTGTCAGCCACCACCGCCATGAGATGTAAAGTACCAGTAAGCCACAAGCTACGTGGCAACTTATAGATTGATAGAAATGGGTTAATTTAAGATATAAGAACTAGATAGCAAGTAGCCATACAGTTTATAAATAATAAGCATCTGTGTGTTTATTTGGGTCCAAGCAGCTGCGGGATTGGCATGTGGGCCAGGCAGGACCAGGAGACAACCCCAGCTACAGGAAGAGGCCATGTTCCAGCCCCAGCAAGCAGTAGAACTTCAGCCAGGTAGTTTTGGCTTTAGCATCAATGATACAAGAAAGGGGTTATGGCATCTCCCTCTATGACTAAGGAAAGCCACTGAGGCCGGGCATGTGTCAGGGGTATCCCTGAATGGAGGCCCAGAGAAGCCATTACATGAAGCTATGAAGTTGAAGTTAACTCTTTTTATTATCTATAGTGGCTACCTCTTAAGTAATAGCTTTGGCTGCAAGGGCTGCAGCCTCAGGGGATTCTATTCCCTCAGGCACTGACTCTTTCAAAGCTACTAAGGGAAACTTTATCTACATCTAAAGAACTCAGGATTCAACCGTTTAGGTGGAATTCTGCTCTCTCAGAGAGGCTGAATAGCAAGTAGCTAACCTTCTCCCTTTGCTGGCATCTTCCAAAAACCCAACGTCCTTCTCTCAGCCCCTACTTAAGAACCCTAGCTATATGTGGTTCCTCCCTACCACTTCCTGTCAGCTACTTGCTGACTCAGCCTCCTGCTCACAGGTTGATTCTATTTAATCAAACACATCTTTGAATTGTTAACAAAAGCAGTAGGAAAAATGTAACACATTTTAAAATAATATTCCCCAACAGAAACCTGGATTGCCTTGGAGAGTCCAAGATATTTGAGATGCCAAAGCCATCAGATACCTGCTGAGAAGAGCTGCTAACAGGGAGTAAAAACAGCCCAAGAGAAAGAAGTGTGCTGAAGTCAACAAAGCTGAAAGGACTGAAGAGCTCGTTGACATCAGACATGGAAATGCAGAGTTTGGAGTTTGCCCAGATGGTTTTTGGTCTTGCTTTGGTTCAATATTTCCTCCCTATGCTTCCTTTCCTCCCTTTTGGAATGATAATGCTTATCCTGTACCATTGTATGTTGGGAGTATGTGATCTTTTTTGATTTTGATTTTATAGGGATTACAGTGAAGAGATTGAACTTCAGACTTTTAAACAGTGTGAAGACCATGACAGACTATAGGATTTTTGAAGTTGGACTGAATGCAGTTTTGCATTATGATATAGCTACAATCCTATGGGGTCTAGGGAGTGGAATGTGGTGGTTTGAATGAAAATGGCCTCCATAGACTCACAGGAAGTGGCATTATTAGGAGGTGTGTCTTTGTTGGAGGAAATGTGTCACTGGGGGAGAGCTTGGAGGTTTCAGAAGCTCAAGCCAGGCCCATTGACTCACTTGCTTTTCCTGATGCCTTCAGACCAAGATGAAGAACTCTCAGATCCTTCCCCAGCACCATGTCTGCCTGCATGCTGCCATGCTTCCCACCATGATGACAATGGACTAAATCTCTGAACTGTAAGCCAGTCCCAACTAAATGTTTTCTTTTTATAAGAGTTACCATGGTCATGGTGTCTCATCACAGCAATAAAACCCTATAAGACAATGGTCTTACATGTTTAGATTTTGGTCAATTCAAGAAATGAAACATACTATTTCATAATTTAATTTTTGGTTTTTTTGAGAGAGGGTTTCCCTGAGTAGTTTTGCACCTTTCCTGGAACTCACTCTGTAGCCCAGGTTGGCCTCGAACTCAGAGATCTGCCTGGCTCTGCCTCCTGATTGTTGGGATTAAAGGCATGTGCCACCATCGCCTGGCCCATAATTTTTGTTTTTGTTTGTAGAATTATAATTGAACTTATATTTATTTCTTCCATGTTTTAGAATATATTTATAAAAATTTTCTTACAAATCATCTTTTTATCTTCCTTATCTATTGACCCATTATATTAATTTATTTTCTATCACAAATATATCTTATAGTTGTGACCTAAGCATGAGGGGCTGCATATGGCAATGACATTCTTGCTGACACAGTCCTGAGTAGTACAGAGCACAAATAGCAATAGTGTATGCATATGTGTCTCTTTTAGCCTTATTTCCTCTTATAAAACTACTAGGATTCAGCTTCACCTTACTTTAGAGTTTCACCTTACTGCATTTATCTAACAATAATCACTTTCTAAAGGCCCTATATCTAATCAGCATGATCAGAATAAGTTCTCAATACATTTAATATCTTACAATGGTGATTAAATTTTAATATAAGAAGACTTGAGAGACACTCAAATGCAATCCACACCATGGCATGTTTCTTGAAAGGCTCTTATAATTTTCCTTTTTCTTTTTCTATTTAACTCTCTAATGAATTTAACACTTATTCTAGTGTATAGTTATACAGTATGAGGTATGGATCTAACTCTACACTATTTCAGATCATATTCTAGTAGTCTAAAGTCCTGAGCCTACTGATTAGAATGCCATTTTATCATGCAGTGTCCATTTTCATCATGAAGTAACATGTACATGGTTCAATTTCTGGACTTTCTATTCTCTGACCTTGGTTCCCTTTCTCTTTTCCAATACTGACGTTTTATGTTTTAATTTTTGTAGTTCTGCTCTTCTAGTGTTGTTTTAATTTTTCAGAATATCATTGGCTGCTTTGGTTTGTTTTTGTAATGAACTTTACTTATAGCTCTCATTGTGATCATTTAGCCTTGGATGTGAAGATACAAAGGAGGAGACATACTTCTAAATATCTTAGGGGAATTTCATTCTGTAGATTACTTTTCTCCCTTTGTTAAAAAGGAAATTAAAACTGTGCCAGGCAGTGGTGGTGCACGGCTTTAATCCCAGCACTCAGGAGGCAGAGCCAGGCAGATCTCTGTGAGTTCGAGGCCAGCCTGGGCTACAGAGTGAGTTTCAGGACAGGCACCAAAGCTATGCAGAAAAACCCTGTCTCGAAAAAATCAAAAAAAAAAAAAAAAGGAAATTAAAACTGAAACATTATGAACTTATTTGCATTTAGATGAAGAGTTTTCTTGTGATTCTAAAACTAATTTTGCAATGGTGACCACACCTCAGCAGAAGCATGTTCTGATGAATTAAAGTAAAATAGATGATTCCACAGTAGCCAGAGCTTTGACTTCCCAAGTCCTAATGTGGTCTAAGTCAATAAGAGCTAAGTTCCAGGATTTGTGTTGTAAAATATTTAAAGGAAACGTTCCAGAAAATGGCTGTTTAGCTTTGATAGGTCAAATCTGGGATTGATACCATGTCATTTGTGAGTAAGTCTTTCACCTAGATGGGGACAAGTGTTTGTACATCCCATATCCTACATTAAGTTACTCTTCTCAGAGAAGAAATTGATAACCAAGCCACTAGGCATGACTTCTGAGGAGCCCCTTATTGTATGGTAGCTGAGAAATTGCGTTCAGCCAGACCTTCCTGAGGATGAACCAGAGATTTGAAGAGGCCATGAAAGATAGGAGGGTGCACATAAACTAGATATTAATGATTAAGAAGGAATGTTCTGATAAACGAATTTGGAAAGGTAATTTCAGAGAATGGAAACAGCACAAAGGCACAGGTTCAGTGATGCATAGTACATTTAGGGAACTACAAGTAGCTTGTTAGGGTACGTGCTGGATAGTTTTATGTCAGCTTGACACAAGCTAAAGTCATCTAAGAAAAAGGAAGCTCAATTAAGAAAATATTTCTATAAGACTGGGCCATAGGCAAGCCTGTAGGGCATTTTCTTAAACAAGGGTTGATAGGGGAGGGCCCAGCCTATTGTGGATAGGGGAGGGTGCCAGCCCTGGCCTGCTGGTCCTGGGCTCTGTAAGAAAGTAGGCTGTGTAAACCATGAGGATCAAGCCAGTAAGCAGCACCCGTGTGTGGCCTCTACATCAGCTCCTGCCTCCAGGTTCTTGCCCTGACTTCCTTCAATGATGAATAGTGATGTGGAATTGTAAGGCAAGTAAACTCTTTCCTCCACAAGTTGCTTTTGGTCATGGTGTTTCATCATAGCAATAGGAACCCTAACTAAGACAAGGTGTAATTAAGCCCAGAGGGGCATGTATACATGGATAAACAGATCCTGCAGTGCTCTGTATTCCAGCAGAGAAACATATTTTCTAACCCTTTCTCCAGACTTTACAAAATCACCAGCCGCTGGAGAATTCTTTATTTAGCCTGTTTTGTGTTATTTAAAAATATTTATTCTTTTTTTATTTCTATGTCCATGTTTGTGCCTGTGTGAGATTATGTGTATCATGTGTATGTAGGTGCCTGAGGAAGTCAGAGAGCATCAGATCCCTTGAAGCTGGTGTCACAGACAGTTGTGAGTCACCAGATATGGGTGCTGGAATTGAACCCTGAACCTTTGGAAGAGCAGAAAATGCTCTTATCCACTGAGCCATGTGTCCAGCCCCTTGTTTGCAGCATTAAAAAACAATCTTGCTTCTCCACAGTGAAAAGTTACGTAATATCCATATCTCCCCTCCCCACTTTGATTCCCTCTCTCCACAAATATCTTTTTTTTGTTTGTTTGTTTTTTGTTTTTCGAGACAGGGTTTCTCTGTGTAGCTTTGCACCTTTCCTGGATCTCACTCTGTAGACCAGGCTGGCCTCGAACTCACAGAGATCTGCCTGCCTCTGCCTCCTGAGTGCTGGGATTAAAGGTGTGTGCCACCACCGCCTGACGACAAAGGTCTTATTACAACTTCTTGTGTGCCTTTTCAGAATTCTCTCCCTAGAAACATATGTGCACTGTGGGTACATGTCCTTTTAAAAAGTAGACTTACTATGTTGTAATGTAACTTACCATATTTATTTTCCAGTTAATTACTAATCTTTGCTATAGCTATTTCTGAAAAGGCTTGCCATTTGGGGGAAGGACCCCTTTTAAAAATTAGTAATGATGGCCTTTTCTCTGCAAAATATATTAACTATGCATTGGCACTGAACTTTCAGAGCAAGTTATATGTGCTAATTTACTCAAATAATGATGTCTATTCAGATGTTAGGATGCAGAACCAATTTGAGGTGTGCACTAAGTCTGGATGAAAGCCAAGCAAGGTCCAGCATCACATCTGTAGTCTGTATAACATGCTTTATTTCCATGTGCTCAAATCCACCCATGTTGAGCTTTTACTTTGCCCCCACAATGTTTTTCTATATTAAACACTTGAGTATAATTTCAGGGCAAGATAGGCAAGAGCCCATAGAAAGGTGAAGAAATGCTCAGAAAGCAGAATTCATCTTCAAGGACCTACTAAATCTCTGCTCCTTGGGGCAACAACAATGAGCTTTATTTTTGTACACACTTGCAAATTGATTTTTATTACTTATACAAACTTGCTTTCACGGTTCAATTGATTTATTATTCTATTTGCAAAACGTTTTGGGGTATTTGGGGTTGGGTTACAATGCAATACAATATTCCCCTGTTAAATTAATTTACTCAGGCTTTCATGAAATAGCTTTCTGCATAGTGGGAAGATTTTCAGAGTGAAGCCCATGTCTCTAAAGGAAGGTGTAGAGGGCTCTCTAAGGTTCTGCATTCTGAACAAGATCACGAAAGCACACTTCCATTTTGGCCATTCTGCTCCTGACTTTGCCCTGTTCACTGGATGTAGCTACCACATTGACTCTAACAGCTCATCTCTAACCCTAGGAGGCAGATTTTGTTTTCCACATAGGAAAGGGAGGAAAATCCACAACAGAAAGTACAGTACCAGATAGCCTCATACACACTTCATAAAGCACTTGTGCAAAAATATTTGCTGGAAAAAATTTCTGGAAGTAGAAAGGCTAGGTTAAAGAATGTGGGCATTTACAATGTAAAAGGCAGTGCTGAATTGTCCTTCCCAAAGGACACACCAATTTACACTCCCATTAACATTGGACAAGCATCCCTATGTCTACACCAACAGTGGATGATCACAAACATTTCCAGACGGGAAAAGCAGCGATTCATCTGCTTTATATGCATTTCCTTAAATGTTAGTGAGGTATAAGACTGGAGGAGAGCATTTTTCATGTGCTGATACCCATATGCAATTCTTTCACTTAGAAATGCCTCTTTGTGCCCTTTGCCCATTTTTCCATTAACTTGCTAGCCCTTCTTTTATTGAATTGTAAGACTGAAGGATTTTAAATAAGGGAGGAATTCAATTGCATTTTCTTCTGCTTTATCGCCTCACATTGATATTGCAGTTTATCATTCGCTTGGCTAATGTGCTCATATTTCTGAAAAGTCTGGACATAGGTTTCTCAGAGCCTCAGTGAAGGAGAAAAGCTACTATAAAACACTAAGTTTATAGATTCTCATGGGCCAGGTCTCATGTGAGGTAGTGTTTTATTCTTTGAAGTTTGAGAGTTAGGATGAAAATAACAGTATCTTGGAGATTTGACAACAAAAAGATCAGAAAACCTGTACTTCCTGAAAATGAAATAAAAATTTAATAATGAAGACAATTTCAAAAGGGGAAAATGACAGAGATATCCATTGTCTTAATTTCTCTGAAATAATGTTTTGATTTTTCTTTGAAAGTGAAGGATGTTTCTTCTCAGTCCTTTTAGAAGAGAACCCACTCTTCTTGTTGAAACCTCACTCAATCCTTTTTCCACACCAAACTTTCCGTTTTCCCTCATACTGGATCTAAACCCAGCAGGTGAGTGTCCCTGCTTTGAGCTGCTTTCCCAGGAGCACTGTGTGCATGTGAAGTGGCTGCCTCATCCACAGCAGATGATGCTGTGTTGCCCACCTCTCCGTCCTGTCCCTCCTCTGAGTGAATCCACCACCTATGACTCATTTAGGTCCCATTTCTCCTTGAAATCTTCGTTCCTTTAGTTCTCACTGTGTCCGGGGGAGTTTACCCTCCCTCCCAATTTGACTTATCCCTAGGGCTTCACTTAACTTCTTTGAGGGGTGTGGTTTGTCCCTGCACTCTATTGTAAGGCTCTGGAGGTCAAGAAGTCTGTGCTAGATATATTAGTGTCTCTTCTACAGGCAAAGGAGGTCTCACAGTGCTATCTACTCAATATTTACTCCAGTGTGACATGATCAGGACTTTGAAATGTCCTTAAATGGCAATCTGAAGTCCTTTTCAAACCTTTCTACAACAACCCCTACCCTTTTGTTTCTCCCCACATCCTGAATCATCTCCCTCATATTTTCTGCTGTGATAGACCCAAGAGTATAGCCTAAATCTGTCTGGAGCCATTCTTCGGTTTACATGGCTTAAATAAGCATGGATGCTAAACAGTTACTCATTGATGTTGCTGAGAAACAAACATCAAACATTCAATACATTTAAAACTGGATCCATTACTACAACCCAGTCCTGCTCCTGTCCACTGGGCCCCCACAATCTTCCCAGTCATCCAAGCTAGAGTTCCCAGTGTCAGTCTTGCATATCCCTTTACTCTTAGTCCATGTATATGTTCAGGAAGTTAACAAGCCCTGCCAATATTACCTTTTCCTACTCAAACTGTTGGTGCCTTAGGCTTGTAGAATTTCTGGACAGGCATGGCCACTTTCTAGCTAGTATTTCTAACTTTCATTTTACTCTCCTCCAAACCTTTCAGAAGAGTTGGTTTTCCCTTGTTCTTGGCTGCTTAAAGGATGAAGTCCCCGGTGCTCAGTCTACCATACAAAGCCTGCAGAGCTTAGTCCTTGTTTTCTCCTCTTGTTCTGCCTCTTGTGACCAGCTCCCACTGAACACAGTAGCAACACAAAAGTGCTGTGGTGCCTGCCAATGCTCCCCACATCACACTGATATGTGCCATGCCTCTTCCTGCAAATGGCTGTTCTTGCCTCTAATGCTCTGGAACAGCTTCTTAGACTGGCCAACTCGATTGTTCTCTGATAATGGATTCAGGATCCTCATTCCTAAGAAGGAAAGCACTTTCTAATATATGATCCTTCCTACTTTCCTCCCTGACTCCCAGCTAAGCAATATCCTATCCAGGTCACTGTGATCTCACATGGAATCCATTTATCTGTCCATCCATCCGTCCGTCTGTCCAT
>CABHPH010132522.1:23896-49024 GCA_902168325.1 Peromyscus nudipes | reverse complement strand
TTTGTTTTGTTTTGTTTTGTTTTGTTTTTCGAGACAGGGTTTCTCCGTGTAATTTTGGTGCCTGTCCTGGATCTCACTCTGTAGACCAGGCTGGCATCAAACTCACAGAGATCCACCTGGCTCTGCCTCCTGAGTGCTAGGATTAAAGGCATGTGCCACCACTGCCCAGATGCATTTCACTTTTCATACAAAATAGCAAGCTTCCTGGCCCATGGCTCAGAGAAATAAGACACTGATGAATACAGGTGTTATAGAGTATACAGAGAGAAGTGTTCATCATGGTGAGGAAGTGGCAGTATTCAGATGCGGCAGAGACTTAACCAAGTGTTTGTCCATGGCAGAAAAAATCAGTTACACCCAGTCGCTTGCTAAAAACCATCATCAAACATGATGAGAATCTCAGCCCCAAAGGGGTTGTCATTTAAGAGGGACTAAGACTCAGTCCCCAGCATTTATAGAGCCCATAACATGCCCATTCCAACCATTCATAACTGAAAAGAGAAAGTAGCCAATTCTCTTGTTTGGGGAAAATCACCTAGCTGCTTGGCTGAATATCTATCTTTAGGATATATAGGTTTTCTGGTCCTATGGAATAGACTTGGGAAAAACAAGTGACATATGATGTCAGGGATCCCCAAAAGGACACTTTCTTTTTATTATTATTATTGGTGTGTTTGCTCCTGGGTGGAAATCTGAAGTCAACCTGTGAGAGTCAATTCTTTCCTTCTACCATGTGGATCTCAGAAATCAAACTCAGGACATCATTCAAACTTGACAAGCAAGTATTTTTAAAAATTTAACTTGTTATTGTGTGAATGTGTGTGAGATAGAGTGGGGTGGAGGGGAAGGCTCAGGTGCCATAGTGCACATGTGGCAATCAAAGGAAACTTTCAGTCGTTGTCTCTTCCATCTTGAATTGGCCTCCAGTGATTGCCAGGTTTACACAGCCATTGCCTTTACCACTAAAGAATTCTATGCAGCTGTAAGCTAGTGGGTATCACTCACACCTATTTTGCATACATTACAGACATATGTGAACAAGGGTTGTTCAATGATCCAGGATACTGAGATTCTACCCAACCCTTAGAGACCAGCATGATGGTTAGAGTCAGAGAGAGGCCTGAGGGATGTGTGCAAATGTAGCCAGAGAATGAAAGCCATCCCCAGGGAACAATAGAATTCCCTGGACCTGTAGCCAGAAGCTGCTGAAGGAGAGGGTTTGTAGAGCTGTCTGCAGACCAAGGCAGGAGACAAAAAGGGACTAGTCCTGGCTTAGAACCAACCAGAGCAAAAAGTAATAGAGACAGTAATTCCACCATCCTCAGTGAACCAGTCAACATACTGCAGTTGCCATCAAACGCCTAACCTGTGCTGAACACCTCAGGTTCAAATGTGAAAAGTACAATCTCAATCCTGTAGGCCAGGCAGATATGCAAATGAGGAATGATCATGCATTGTGGGAAATCCACAACAGGTTACAATGGTCTGCCAGGCTTTGGAGGGAGGGGCAGGTGAGCAAACATTCAGTGAAGGAAGAGATGGGAAGTAGACAGAACCAGCTTTAATTGGATCTATACCACAAAGGTTTCTCAGTGGGAGTGGGGGGGGGTCTGAAAATATCATGGCCAACAGAGTGTCAATCTGTATGAGGCAAGAAGGAAGTCCAGCTCAACATGACTCAGTAGCCGGTGTGGGTTCAAACTTCAAGAGTCTGACACTAGGAAGTTAATTTTAGGCATTTTAAAACAATGATTTCTTTTTATTTTCTGTGAATTGGTGTTTTGCCTGCATGCCTGTCTGTGTGAGGGTGCTGGGAATTGAACCTAGTTCTCTCAAAGAGCAGCCAGTACTCGTAACCACTGAGCCATATCTCCAGCCCCTATTTTAGGCATTTTAATCATAGTATAATTTGGGAAAAAGTTTCCTGGTGTAACACAATCCTGTATGCACAATAAAGCTTAAGGCATTGAAACTCTTTCCAAAGTACATGTCACTCTTCCATGAAGATGGGTTCTGTGGAGGATCTGGAGTGGTCTCAGTCATACAGATAGCACAGAGGTCACCTAGGCTATTATCCACCTCTGGTCCTGTATAAGAGTATAGTGGAGCTAGATTCAGTCTCAGTCCTACAGATACTTCAAAGGTCACCAGACTGTTAACCATACCCATCCCAGCCTTCTGGGCAGAAAACAGATTATAAATTTCTTCCTTTAAAGAGACAATCCTACATGTTTACCATTCCTGGTTCCTCTAGTGCTTATCTGTGAGCACAGGGAGCTCGTGCCCTCTACAAGTTACCTCTCTTCTATGCATTTGGCTAGCTGATGCTCACATTTCTTCATGTTTATCTTTAAACTTAAAGGCTGTTATCTTTAAATTTCAGATTTCCCTTTTTGTTTTCAGGCTGCTGACTATATTGAAAGAAATTTTTTCTATAGTTTTGGTCACATTTGTGTCAATTTAATCCCTTCAGATTCTAAGATATGCTGAGTAAACGCTGATACTTGGGAAACAGAAGTGGAGAATCTCTGCTACATAGTTGCAAGGCAGCCTGGGCTACATTAGAGCCTGTCTCAAAAAAAAAAAAAATTCAGGAACAGAAACCCTTTAGCTTTTTAACTCTCGGAAGGAAGATGAACCGTTGTAGAATATTAGAGCTGGGTGGTGGACCCCCAGAGACCAAAACAGTAAAGAGCCAAAAGAGTAAAAAAACAACAACTACATTTTGGCCTACCAATGGGAGGCTCTCAAACATCCACCTAGGTAGGGCCTGAGAAAGCTGACCAAATAAAATAAAATAAATAGCTGCTTTAAGAAACTGGTTATAGCAGAGCACTTAAACAGCTTTTTTTTTCATACTAAATAGAAACAAAAAAAACTAAGTAAAAACACCTGCCACAGTGCAGGGCACTAGCATTCCACAGGTGGGGGCTGAATGCAGTTCCTGATCAAATGCACCTCTGACCAGACTTCGAGCTTTAGGCTCATCTCTCATAGACCTAAAAGTGGGAGAAGCCAGCTACCGAAGCCTCTCAGAGGACCCAGCTGTAGCTTAGCAGTTTAAAGTTTGCTCACATGGTCAAAAAAGACTAAAGGTACACAGTAAAAGAGGTCCATATGGAAAAAAACTCTAAACAGGTTCCAGTGTGTTTAACAATGGCTTAAGGAAGAGAAGAAAATGGGTATAGACAATCGTAGACCGTCGCGACCACCTTGACCAGCACGGAAGACACGACACTGAGCTCTTCTTCCTGCAGTTTATTCAGGCCTTTGAACAATCTTCTGACTTCTAAAGATCCCCTGGGGAAAACCTCTCCTGGCCTTAAATAGGCTCTGGGTCTGTATGTCAAACATGTTGCTTGTTGGTCAATGAATAAAACACTGATTGGCCAGTGATCAGGCAGGAAGAAGTATAGGCGGGACAAGGAGGAGAGAATTCTGGGAAGTAGAAGGCTGAGGAGACACTGCCAGCTGCCACCATGACAAACAGCATGTGAAGATGCTGGTAAGCCACAAGCCATGTGGCAAGGTATAGATTTATAAAAATGGATTAATTTAAGATATAAGAACAGTTAGCAAGAAGCCTGCCACGGCCATACAGTTTGTAAGCAATATAAGTCTCTGAGTTTACTTGGTTGGGTCTGAGCAGCTGTGGGACTGGCGGGTGAGAGAGATTTGTCCTGACTGTGGGCCCGGCAGGAAAACTCTAGCTACACTGGGCAACCAACCCCAGGTCGCCACGTGGGCATTGCCCAATAGGCTCAAGCATGCGCAAGCAAGCCACAAATTCCGTATAGCCTTATATGGAGTTGTTTACCACAGGGAGCGCTCGCCGTCGGGATGGCGGAAGGCGGTAACCAGCGCCATCTTTAAGGCGCGGCTGCACGCAGCTCCCTACAGTAGAAAGAAAGAAAGAGTTTAAAAATAATAGTATCTTTAAAGAAAGAGTAAAAGTAATTTAAAATAAAAATCCTCATAAGATGGGAAATACACAGGGAGTCTGGATCCTGTATGTTATTGTGTTGATTTTGAATTTTTTTTTATTGTTGATAAGCAAATGACAGCTGCTAAGACACATGGGATTGAAAGGACCGCTGAAATAAACCAATCTAGATATTTTAAGAATGCCTTAACTTTAAAATGGAAGTCAAAAATGCTTTGGAGAAGAAGTTTTGCTTTTGTTTCCACAGGAAACAAGAGGCTGTGGATTTGTTCTAGGTTAATATGGATCAGATTTGATCAAGGGAGACCTCCTGAATCTTGACAGGTGATAAATATCAACAAAGGTTACTGCTGATCTTCCCAGAACTTGGCCATTCTCTCAAATTTTCTCTGGGACCCTTAAAGATGTCTTTGATCACAGACAGCAGGAAGCAGTCTGGAGAACATGACGCCCACATTCCCAAGTGATGGGATGGGTGGTCTTTGGTTATTGGTGGGTTATGGATGTTTGTTATCATTTAGGGGAATATAGGAATATAGGATAAAAAGACAACCATTAATCTCAGATATTTTGCATTGGCATGGGTTTTGGTATATTGATACAAATTTAAAGTTATTTTTGTTATACTGAATGCATGATTCTACTCTTGTTTAGGGTATTGTGCTTATGCTGCTCATTTAAAAATGCAATGTGTAATTAATAAATGAGGTTAGTAGTTAACCTATAATAATCAAGCTTGTAATCACATTAGGTATTTTTTCAAGGTTAAACAGGTATATTTTAGACAGATGATTTTCAAACACTTTAAAAATCTACAGAATATGGCATTTAAGATGTTTAATAACCTAAAGTTTTTCATGACAGTGAGAGACATCTGCTCTTGGAAGCACCAATTTATTTCATAAAAGGATGATGGGCACCGAAGAAACTCCATACAGAGTTTAGTTTACTTTCACTGTAACAAGGATAGCCACTAGGCAAAGAAACTGCTCTTGCCTTTGACTGATGACAGCATAGTAAGACTGGACAAGCAGGGACATAGGAAAAAGACTGTTGAACTTTGCCAAGACAAGGCAGGACAGTCTTTCAAAATGACTGCTTCATGGAAGAGTCTACCAGACATTCTGCAAGACACAGAAGAAAGTGACTAATGAACTTTGCCTTCAAATTTACTGCTTCACTGAAAAGTCAGATATTTTAGGCCTGTAGGCTGAAGATGGATGCCCCAACATTGCAGAGGAACTTTGGGTGACTGTTCAGACAGTCAGATGTCTCTGTCATTTCTAGAATTTTGGAAGTTGCTTGCAATACACTTCCTGTTTACTCAGGTAATACTACACCCTTCTTTGATGGAGTTAAAGACTAAATAATTAGAGTTTCAGTTTTCCCTAGTTATGATAGAAAGTAAATTAGGTATAAAACTTTGGAGTCACTAAGATGGGATGAATGGTGGAATGTTTTCTCTAAATTTGCTAAATACAATGGACTGAATATTGTAACTGTAATTCTTACTTGATAACTGTTTTTATTGTATATAGTTTCACTGTATTAAGTTAAAATTTTTCATTTTTATTTAGACAAAAAGGGGGAAATATTGTAGAATATTGAGGATGTGTTACATTTGTTTATGCTGTGGAACATTTGTTTAATGATGTAAAGATGTGTTACATTCTTTTATGTTGCATTTGTTTAACTCTGTAAAGCTGTGTTACTTTGCCTGTCTAAAACACCTGACTGGTAATGAATTGAATGGCCAATAGCAAGGCTGGAGAAAGGAAAGGCAGGGCTGGCAGGCAGAGAGAATAAATAGGAGAAAAAAGCAAGAGAGATGGAGAAGCAAGAGATGGAGTTGGACTCCAGGAGTCAGCCACCCAACTACACAGCAAGCCACAGAGTACAAAATAAAGAAAGGTGTATCAGATAAAGATAAAAAGCCCAGAGGCAGAAGGTAGACAAGATAATTTGAGTTAAGAAAAGCTGGCTAGAAATAAGCCAAGCTAAGGCCAGGCATTATAAGAAAGAATAACCCACATGTGATTTATTTGAGAGCTAGGTGGCAGGCCCCCAAGACCAAAAGAGTAAAGAGCCAAAAGATTAAAAAAAAAACAAAAAAAAACAAAAACAAAAAACCAACAACAATGAACCTAATTGTAAATGAAAGCTGCCTCCTGGGTATGTCAAGTATATTCTAGACATAATGTGTTTTGGCGAACACTATAGAAATGTATATAAAATTCAAATGAGCTAGAAGTAAATGGCCTGTGTAGAAAAAATAGTAATTTTTTTTCATAGATCCAAATCAATCATGAAGGATGATGGTCTTTAAAAGGAAAACAGTAATCAAGGCAGTCAGAAGGGCATATGACTTAGGAACTGTACCTTGGGTCATCTATGCCTATAGAAGAGATACATTTAATTTGGTCTAGTGCAGTTACATAGTTAATATGAAGGCCCTATTTAGATACACTCCAAAGGCAGAAGTTAATTTTCTTTAACTCTAGATTTTAATGTAAAGGAAATGGGGAAGAAAATTTCCTTCCTCAAATGGTTAAAAACAAAAGTAACAATTGTTGGTGAAGTACTAGAATGTTAAAGTGTTTTCTTCTTTACACTGTAACCATAACTTTTAGTAACTGTGTATCTTAGTGTCACTTTGCAGCTCTGATTGACCTAGAACTCACAATGTAGAGCAGACTGGCCTTGGGCTCAGAGATCTGACTAGCACACCTGACCTTTCTCAGAGATTTTTTTTTAATTTATTTTTATTTTATCTGTATGAGTGTGTTGAGTGCATGTTTGGTGCCTGAGGAGCCAAGGGTGTTGAATCTCCTGGAATTGGAGTTACAAGAGGTTGTGAGCTGCCATGTGGGAGCTAGGAACCAACCCCACTGTCATCCTCTGCAAGAGCAGACAATGCTCTTAACCAATGAGCCTCTTCTCTAGGCCCTCCTTTTCTCTTCTTCTCTTTTCTAAATTGGCTTTTGTTTTGGTTTTGCTTTGTCTTTCAGACAGGGGCTCATGTAGCCCAAGGTGGCCTTGAACTTGCTGAGGATGACTTTGAACTCCTGGTCATCCTGCCTGTGTCTCCCTGCTGTTATGAGCCACCACACCAGCCAAGTATCTCTAATTTCTTTTAGTCATTATATGATTTCTTCTGCTACAGACCAGATAGTAATTAAATTTTCCCAAAAACAAATCCCTAACTGACAAATTTCACTGACTCTGCTGTAGGCAGATACTACCCTCTAAATCACCCACTAAACACATACTGAGAAAAACATGGAAATACTAAAACAAGTTCTCAAACTCAGTTCTTACAAAAATTATCACCAGCTCTCAAATGGTCTAATTCTCACCATACTATGATATGGATAAGACAGTAACTTCCAATAAGGTACTAATTATACATGGCTTTTAATTACAAAGCTACTGTACAGAAGCACTACATTTTACAAAGCTGAGAAATGGCCAGAGAATATTGTTAATCCTTCCTTCCTCTCTCTGCCTCCCTTTATCCTGTCTTCTCCCCTCTTTCTCCTTCTTTGAATAACCCCTAGGCAAGAATTGTGCCACTGAGCTACATCTCAGTACATTCTGTATCTGTAATATTTACACATATTACAAATATTATAGTTACATAGTTGTGTGCATGTATGTGTGTGTGTCAAAGCCAGAGGTCAGGCACATCATCATCTTTGTGTGTGTGTGTGTGTGTGTGTGTGTACGTGTGTGTGTGTGTGTGTACGTGTGTGTGTGTGTGTGTGTGTGTATGTGAAGATAGTATGCATGTATGTGTATGGATGTTCACAGGTATGTGTGTGCCCATGGAGGGCAGAGGCTGACACAGGGTACCTTTCTTTGATATCTCTCCCCATTACTGATTGTCTTAGTCAGTGTTCTATTGCTGTGAAGAGACACCATGAACACAGCAACTCTTAAAAAGGAAAGCATTTAATTAGGGCTTGCTTACAGTTCCAGAGGTCTAGTCCTTTATTGTGTCATACCTAGCCCATTATGCACCATGAGGAAAGAGAGAGGCAACACTTATGGGTTCCAAAGATTTTATTAAATCACCACATAAATGGGGCACTGATTGATCAGGGCTGTAGGACAAGGACTTGGGAGCCTTGTTTCTCCTGACAGCCCCAAGAAGGGGCAGAAGTGGGGTTTATAAGCACAAAAATCACAAACATTTGTTGCCAAGTTACAGTTACAATTTTCACCAATCAGGATTTAGAAATTAGGACGTTCCTTCATTGTTAATCAATATACAATGCAAGCCTTTCAGTCCAACCAATCAGATTCATTTGTTCCTTCTGTTGTTAGGAACAGTCATATTGTTTCTAGGGAACTAAAGATGCATAGTGATTATTTCTATTGTATAAGGAAGAGGTAGGATCAGCTATTGGAAAGTTCCCAGCTCTCCTAGGACTTGGGAACCAGAACTTTATTTAACCCTGCAAGTAAAATGGAGTCTGAAGTCAAAATGGCAGTACTCAGGCCAAGGTGCTTTTACCTGCTCCCTTCATCACGTGAGAAGCATGGTGGCATGCAGGCAGACATGGTGCTGGAGAAGCAGCTGAGAGTTCTACAACTGGATCCGCAGGCAACAGGAAGAGAGGGAGACACTGGACCTGGCTTGGGCTTCAGAAACCCCAAATCCCACCCCCAGTGACATAAGGCCACACCTACTCCAACAAGGCCACAGTTCCTAATCCTTTCAAACAGTTCCACTCCCTGATGATTAAGCATTCAAATCTATAAGCCAATGGGGGCCATTCTCATCCAAACCACTACACTGATGCAATATCTCCTGCTGAATCCTGAGCTCATTAATTCCATTCAGCTGCTCAAGGAAAGCCCTCTTGCCCCAGGGATCCCATTCCCACCTACTGAACACAGGCAGGCCACTAGAGCCACCCAACTTTCAAAAGCATACAGTCACCAAGAAATGTTCTTACTACTGCCCTAACATAAAATACATTCATATCTATTACATTCCAATAACGTAGTCACTTAGACAGTACAAACATATTACAAACCATATAAATTACTTGCTTAGAAATGTAAGTATGAATTCTAAAAATGACCTTAAATACACATTCTCAAGATAAACTCAGAATTCAGTGTTTCACATCTTGAAATCTGTCAAGTATGCCAGTAGAAGCAACAGACCCATGGGGGTCATTTTTAGGAGAGATTGTTGAAATTTCTTGAGACAGTCATAGTTTTAAATTTTTTGTTTTTGTAGTTTTGAGACAGGGACTTGCTGTTTTGTCCAGTGCAGTCTTGAACTCCTGGGCTGAAGTGATCTTCCTCCATTAGTCTCCCAAGTAGACAGGCACACACCTCCACGCCTTGTTATTTATATAATTTTGAAACCTGACGGTGGCTGGCTGAGATTAGATAAACTGAATAAATGTGAAAGACTGGCTGATGTTTCTTGAGTCCACTTTAAAGCACTGAATTATAAAATAATACTGTCAGCATCCTGGGATGTAGCTAGTGACAGAGCTTTTTGCCTGGCATGTGCAAGACTCTATGTTCTATCCCTAGTACCATAAACACACACACACACACACACACACACACACACACACACAAAGCCAGGCATGGCTCATGTAGTTCCAGCATTTGGAAGGCAGAGGCAGGAGGATTACTGCAAACTGTGTACACTGGTAGAGTATAGATCAGAGTTCTTCCTTAGAGAGGAAGGAAATGATTAGTTTTCTAGAATTTTCATTTAATATAATTCATTAAGAAGCCAAATATTTTATTTCATGTATGTAGGAATTAGAGTGCTTGTCAATTGTATCTTCTCAAAGCTAGAAGATATCAATTAAAGAGTAGTATACTTGAACGGTATAATATAAAAGTAGAAGAGTAAGACATGATGGCTCATGCCTGTAATCTCAGCACTTGGAAGACTGAAGCCCAACCTGGGGTACATAGTGAGTTCCAGGGCAGCCTGAGCTACACAAAGAGAGACCCTGTCTTAGAAAGAAAACAAGTAGACAGCAACAATAAAATATTCTATATAGCAGATATCCAACATTATTCCTTTTTGAAGATAAAGACATCTGCTTACAGAATTTTATTGTTGGTGTAATAATAAATTATTATTGAGGCCGGGCGGTGGTGGCGCACGCCTTTAATCCCAGCACTCGGGAGGCAGAGCCAGGCGGATCTCTGTGAGTTTGAGGCCAGCCTGGGCTACCAAGTGAGTTCCAGGAAAGGCGCAAAGCTACACAGAGAAACCCTGTCTCGAAAAACCAAAAAAAAAAAAAAAAAAAAAATTATTATTGAGTATCTGAGGAAGCTGGTCATTCAATCTTCTTGACTGAATTCTATATAGATAGAAGCTTACTATAAGGACAAAAGGTAATTTGATCCCAAGGTGTGTAGGAAATTGCCTGAGAGTTTAGGCTAGAAATATAAACAATCAAAACTAGAGGGTTTTTTTTAATGCAACTGGTCTTATATTAGAATAAAAGTATTAATAACTCTAAAATGTCACCTGTCACTGTTGTAATTTTAACCAAAGCATTAGAGATGTGAAAACATCAGGGAAATAAGACTTTCAGACTGGAATGAATAGGAAGGGTTTGGATAACAGTTAAAACAATCATTTTGAAACAAGTGGCCTATGGAGCCAGTGCTCATAGTAACGCTCAGTGAAGCAGGCCTGCCGCAGGTGACTGAGAACAATGGAGAAACGTAACTGAGTCCGGAAGGGAGTCCTGGACTCCTCACTTCTCTGGAGGCCCGTCACCCACCTCTTTCCTGCGAAAGAAGATGAACATGGACTTCACTGTGCCATCACCGCTCTGCTGAGAAAAGCAGAGGAAGGTGGCCCAGAGGAAACCACACAGTCCCGTATAAGCTGTTCTCCAGTGCACAGGGACAAGGCTGAAGTTGGTCAGCTGCAATGCAAAGAGAGTCTATTAGGAATGGACAGGTGACAGAGTTTGTTTTGGGTTTTGTTTTTATTCCATGCTAGGGACTGAACTCAGGGCCCAGCACATGCTAGGCAAATGTTCTACCACTGAGCCAAGACCCAGCCCCAGATTCTCTATAGATTTGCACTCACCTGCACAAAAGGCCAGTACATCAGACCACTCTGGAATAAAGAAAACCCTCATTAGAATGCTGTCTAGTTACAAAGCAAACACAGTTCATTCTATAAGAGACTAAGAAATGCCAGGCACATAGGGTGCCCAGTAGGACTGGATTGCACTCTGAGCTGATTAAATGAAGACATCTTGATACCTTGAGAATAGAGCAGGTGGAGACTTGAGGGCACAGCTGCCAGTACACCTTTGTTAGTCATAAGTACAGAATGAAAAGTCAGTCAGAAATTCTGGAAGAAATGGGCACTTTAAAAATAATCACATGTATTTATATATTATAATTTCCAAGTGAGTAACAGCATATAATATACATATGTTTTTATTAGTGAATTTTTCAAAGTATATTTCAATCCCCGCCCCCCCAAAAAAATTTTTTTTGAGATAGGGTATCACTATGTGTCATTGGTTGGCCTGGAGTTTTGCCCACTCTATAAACCAAGCTGGCTTAGAACTCATAGAGATTCACCTGTCTCTGCTTCTCCATTGCTGGAACTAAAGGCATGTGCCACCACAGCTGGTTTATCCAAACAGTTCTTTTTGTTTGTTTGTTTGTTAGGTTGGTTGGTTGGTTGGTTGGTTGGTTGGTTGGTTGGTTGGTTTGGGTTTTTTGAGACAGGGTTTCACTGTGTAGTTCTGGCTATCTGGAACTTGTTTTGTAGACCAGGCTGGCCTTGAACTCACAGAGATCCACCTGCCTCTGCCTCCCAAGTGCTGGGATCAAAGGTGTGCACCACCACTGCCTGGCTCCAAACAGTTCTTTATGGAACAATGTGCATACAATATATCTATGCTATCTCTTGGTACAGAACAAGATTAGCTGACATTACAAATTTCTTCTTACATTTATTGTGTGTGTGTGTGTGTGTGTGAAGATACTTGCAGGAGTCTTGGAGACTGAACTCAGGTCCTCAGACCTGGTGGCAAGCCCATTTACCCACTGAGCCATCTTGCCATCCTCTTAATTTTTAAAATCTTTCTCTTTTAATTTATTTGCTTTTGTAACTGGGTCTTGCTCTGTACCTCAGTTTGGTCTCAAACTCATGGCAGCCCTTCTGCCTCAGCCTTCTGAGTGCTGGGGTTATAAGTATTAATTTAAGTATCAATAATTAATTTTTAGAAAATACATACATGAGCCAGGCGTGATGGCAAATCTTTAATCCTAGTCACTAGGAGGTAGAGTGTGTGTGTGTGTGTGTGTGTGTGTGTGTGTGTGTGTGTGTGTGTGAAAGACAGGGGTCTTTCTGTAGGGACACAGATCAGCTTGAAGGGCCTCCCACTGACCAACTCTGGAATGCTGCGAGCACCAAAAATAATTAAACCCAGTAGCGAGTTTTAAACCCTGGAAGAAAAAAAAGAACCCCAGAGCACACACCCACAAAAAAGAAGTGGCTGGGACAGAAGAGCAGGCCGTTGCTCACAGTACAGAGCTGAGTGACACCTGGTGAACACCAGTGCTGGGAAGACTCACCACCCAACCCCAGCACAGCAGGGCAGCTCAGGCAGAATCAGAGATGATGCAGAGGCTAAGATGGCGCGCACGCGCACGCGCGCACACACACACACGGCCCTGAATTCCTGCCCTAGTACTGTAGGAAAAAGAGGGAAAGGAAGGGAACGGAATGGAAGGGGAAAGAAAATGGAGGGAAATGAGGCACAGGCTACTTAGGAGAATGTGTGATCCCAGCTACCTGGGAAATTAGAGCAGGAGGATTGCAAGTTCCAAGTCTCAAAAAAGAGCTGGGTATAACTCAATGGTAGCATGCATGTCTAGCATGCTTGAAGCCCAAGGTCATTCTCTAGCACTGCAAAAAATAAGTAAATAGGGCTGAGGATATGGCTCAGTTGGTAGAGTGCCTAGCATCCACAAATCTCTGGGTTCAAATCCCAGCACACAAGGTCATCCCCAGCTACATGAGCTCAATGACAGCCTTAGCTACATGAGATCTTGTTTCAATAATAACAATAATAGAGGTAGGACTAGGGTAAGCAGGGAGTAATAAGTTACTTGCCTAACATATGTGAGGACTTGGGTCTGATCCCAGTCCCAGAAAGGGATAAAAACAGAAGATAAGCCAGGATTCCCAAGACTCTGCACCCAAGGCAACATTGGGGGAGGAGATCACCAATGACCTGCACTTCCAATCCTGCTTCCTGTTCTTTCTAACATTAGATGTACAGCACAGTGTGGTGGCCTACAATGCCTATAATCTCAGCACTCAGGAGGCTGAGGCATGAGGATTACTGTACATTTTGGGACCAGCCTTGAGTACAGAATAGGTTTGGGCCAGCCTGGGCTATATAGTGAGACCATGTTTCAAAACAAAGAGTAAAACCAATAAATATATAAATTAATAAAACATGTCATATGTGTGTATCTCTCTTGATACTCCCCCTTCTAAAAAAAAAGGACAAGGAAATCACATTCCAAAGTCTCTGTGGAGGCACAATTTCTACCCCGAGAAGTAGCAAGAGTTCTAAACCCAGCTGGGCGGCAGTGGTGCACACCTTTAATCCCAGCACTCAGGAGGCAGAGGCAGGTGGATCTCTGTGAGTTCAAGGCCAGCCTGGTCTACAGAGTGAGTTCCAGGAAAGGTGCAAAGCTACACAGAGAAACCCTGTCTCAAAAAAAACCAAAAAAGAGTTCTAAACCCCTTCCTTGCAGGAAATGTCCCTAACTATAGGGACTCAGGGGGTTCTACAGCTTCAAATCTCCCCTTTGCCTTCAATCATCAAATAAGCAATGATGCTTCTGGGCCTCATAACCATTCATCAGAAGATTCTAGAAACAGTACAGGTGATAGCTCAATATGGTTTCGTTTTGTTTTGGCTTTTGTGTTTTTAAACTGAGAGCTCTCCTCCCCACTCCCACTAAACAAACACTTCTACCTCCAAGCTATAGCTCTACCCCTTAGCACTGCTCTGAATAGAGGATTAAGTACCTGTAAGATACTAGGAATATCCTGGAATCCCAAAAATTTATCTATCTGATTGTTATTATTAATTGAGTTGCTGTGTCAGAGCTGAGAAATGTCACTGACTTTGCCAGGCCTGAAGACAATAAGCCTTCACTGAATGATGGGTAGTGTTGGATCAACAGCAACATATACCTTTGTACTGAATAAAGAACACAACAGGGGATTTGCTTCACTAGGAATAATCTCGGGAAACACCTTTGTGACATCCAGAAGGCTCTTTTCACAAAGACTCAACAGAACTCACACCTGGATGCACTGGCAGTGGGAATGATTCCTTGCCGACCCACAGCCTACAATCCTGTTTTGTGAATAGGTTTGGAAACCTATTGAATAAATTGTTATTGCTTATAAGAATAAATCTAATGAAGTCAGAAATCATCGTGAACACCTGTGTGAATGCAGTGATAGTGTTTATTTCCCATCCCTGAGAAGCAGATGCCCTGAGGCCTCCTCAAATATATCCATCCCAACATATTCAAGCTAGAAACATTTAGTGCACTGACCTACAGTCTCAGCTACTTGGGAGGCTGAGGCAGGAAGACTGCTTGAGCCCAAAAGTTGTATGCCAATTTGGCAACATTACAAGATGTTCATTTTCAAAATAAAACAAACTACAACAAAATTAAGACAGACCTTTTTCAAAATATTGATTTCCCAGATCAACCAAACTGTAAGCCTGATTTCATCATAGTTGTTTTAAGCCGGTCCTGGTGGCTGTAATCCCAGCTCCTCAAAAGGCTGAGGATCCCAGGAATCAACAGTTCATGGCTGGCTGAGCTACAGTGAACTGAATGCCATCTGGTCAACTTAGAGTCCATGATTCAAGGAAGAAAGGAAGGCGGGAGGGAAGGAGGGAGAGGAAAGAAAAGACAGAAAGAAAAGAAAGAAGGGAGGAAAAGGGAAAGAAGAGACTAAAAGAAAGCTAGGTGGGCTAGCAAGATGGTTCAGTGGGTAAAAGGAGCTTGCTGCTAAGTCTGATGACCTGAGTTCAATCCCTGGTTCCCACACATTGTCCTCTGACTTCCACACTCCTAAACCCCATCATTCCACTAAATAAATAATGTCATTAATTTTGAAAAGCTAGGGAGCTCAGCATGATGTCACATGTCTGTAATCTCAGCTCTTGGGAGGTGGAGGCAGGAGGATCAAGAATTCAAAGCCAATTTGGGTTGTATGAGACCCCATCTCAAAGCAAGCAGTCAAGGAGGCAGGCATGGAACTCAGTGCTTGTCATTAGGCATAAGTTTAATCTTCAGTGGGGAAAAAAGTTGTATTAAAATGTTTCTTTTTAAAAATCACATTCGGGGTTGGGGATTTAGCTCAGTGGTAGAGCGCTTGCCCTGGATTTGGTCCTCAGCTCCGACAAAAAAAAAAAAAATCACATTCATTTAGCGCGTGTGTGTGTGTGTGTGTGTGTGTGTGTGTGTGTGTGAGAGAGAGAGAGAGAGAGAGAGAGAGAGAGAGAGAGAGAGAGAGAGATAGAGACAGAGACAGAGATATCTGTCTGTCTGTGTGCCTACCTGTGAGAACATTCATTCACAAGTGCAGGCAGGCCATACCAAGTATGTGGAGTTCAGGGACAACCGTGAGAGTTAGTTCTCTCCTATCACCATGTAAATCCCAGGAATAGAACTCAGGTCCTCAGGCTTGGCAGCAAATTCCTTTACCCACTGAGTCTTCTCAACAGCCCCTAAAGTAAGTGTTCTTTAATGTTTAAAATATTTAAAAAGATATGATTACATTTTCAAAAGCCAGTCTTACCTTATATGTATTCCAGAATTTCTGCTTCAGGTCCAAAAATATGTCATCCTTTCCCTGGAGAATGCTCATACCTATTTATAGAAATATACCACAAGGATTTTAGAAGCAGAATGGTTACTATCTAATAGTGTGTTCAAGTTTCTCATCCCAACAGCATCCAGGCACATCCAATTCCAACCATTCACTATGTTGCTGTTGACCCAACAGGAAAACAAGAATATCTCTATTTTAAAACCAAGTTTTAAAGGAACACCAAGTAGGAAATGAGAGTAGTGAGTTATAAAAGATACAGCAGAATGATTATTTATCTAAAGGAAGAATCCACAAAATGCAGCTAATTCTGCACTGGATAATGAGCTTGCTTTATTTATTTATTTATTTATTGGTTGTGTTTGCACTTGCCGCTGCCCAAGTGTGGAGGTCAGAGACCAAGTTCTGGGGTCAGTTCCAAGGTTGTCAGACTTAGCAGCAAGTGCCTTTACCAGCTGAGCCATCTTTCTGTCCCCTTATTTGTTTTTTGTTTTTAAAATATTTTTAAAAATTTAGATTTATTTTATGTATTTGAATGTTTTCCTCATATGTATGCATACCACAGTGCTGTGGATGCTTGTAAGATGCAATGTGGGTGCTGGAAATTGAAGCCTGGTATTTTGCAGGAACAAGTGTTTTTAACTGTTAAGTCATCTCTCCAGCCCTTCCTTTCCCCTCTATATATACCCCTGGCTTTCCTGGAACTCTGTAGACCAGGCTGGCCTCCAACTCAGAGATCTGCTTGTTTCTGACTCCCGAGTGTTGAGATTAAAGGTGTGAGCCACTCTGCCCAGCTTATTTCTTGTTTTGTGAGACAGAACTCCAAGTGTCACAGGTTGGTCTCAAATTCACTATTAGGTAGCCAAAGATGACTGGATCCTCCTGCCTCTGCCTCCCAAGTGCTGGAACTATGGATGGGAACCACCATGCCCAGCTAGGTGTTGCTGGGGGCAGAGCCCAGGTGCTAAACAAGCACTCTGCCAATTGAGTTGCAGCTCCAGCCCCAACTTTGAAAACAAAACAAAACAAAAAACCACTTTAATCTTTTTCCCTTTTCATCTCCTTCCTTTTGTTCTTTTTTATTTGTGCTGGGATTAAACCTGTGGCCTGAAGCATGGTAAGCTTACGCTCTACCACTGAGCAACACTGCCACATTCTCACCCTAAATCCATTCCTTTAAAAAATAAAAATAGCCAAGTGGTAGTAGCACATGCCTTTAATCCCAGCACTTGGGAGGCAGAGCCAGGTGGATCTCTGTGAGTTCGAGCCTGGTCTACAGAGCAAGATCCAGGACAGGCACCAAAACTGCACAGAGAAACCCTGTCTCAAAAATAAACAAACAAACAAACAAACAAACAAATAAAAACTACTGGGCCCTGGACATTCTAGCAACTACACATTTCCCATCAGTATATTCCTACCAGAGTTTAACATTCAAGAAACAGCCAAAACCTCACTTTTAAAGGAGAGTGTAAAAATAACAGCATTTAAAATTTTCTAACAGCCCTGATTGTGCACTTGGGTGGGAGTTGGGGATATGAGAGTTATCAGCCAATGGCAGGAGATTCTTAGAATGAGACTCAAGGCGGCTGGAGAGATGGCGCAGTGGTTAAGAGCATTGGCTGCTCTTCCAGAGATTGAGTTCAATTCCCAGCAACCACATGATGGCTCACAACCATCTCTAGTGGGATCTGTTGCCCTCTTTAAAGACATGCAGATAGAAAACTCATATACGTAAAATAAATAAATAAATCTTAAAAAAAAAAAAAGAATGAGACTCAAAACAAAACCCAGCAAATATTGTAGTGCTGTGATCTGCTTACCCAGTTAATGCTAAGTACTCACATCACCACATTATTTGACCCTCCTAACAATTAACTCAGATGAGAAGAGTTAAAAGGAGGAAAAGACAGCTAGTCATGGTGGCCCTGTAAAATTAGCAAACAAGAGGCTGAGGCAGCAGGACTGCCATCAGCTCAAGGCCAGATTACACTACCCAGCATGGCTTTGTCTAAAAATGAAGTGCTTTAGGGAGTGGAAGAGCAAGAACCTGTCCAGGTGCACTCCCCGACTATCAGTTTTCAACTCCCACACCCATGTTCCCTCACTGTAACATGAAACAGAGGAGACTGAACCAGCAAAAACCAGACCAGTGACACAACAGAAGGCCTCAGGCCTTCATCACAGGCGTCTCCCTGCTGTGGATAGTGCTCTGTATAAATAAAACACTGATTGGCTAGTAGCCAGACAGGAAGTATAGGCGGGACTAACAGAGAGGAGAGAAGAAAAGGAGAGGAAGGCAGGGGGAGGAGACACCAGCTGCCCTTCAGGGAACATCATGTAGAGGCAACAGGTAAAGTCATGGAACACGTGGCGACATATAGATTAACAGAAATGGGCTGAGTATAAGAGTAAGAGCTAGACAATGGTAGGCCTGAGCTAATGGCCGGGCAGTTTAAATAATATAAGAGTCAGTGTGTTTATTTTATAAGTGGGCTCTGGGACTGGCAGGGCTTAGCGGGAGCTGGAGAGAAATTCTTCAGCTACATCTCCCATACCCTGGGACAGCACCATTTCCTAGTTTCAGGGTGATCACTCATACTATGACCACCAACATCAAGATGAAAAACATGACTGAAAGCTTGGACTGTGCTGTCTTCTGGTGAACTTCCAAACCCCTCCATGCCTGTTTTCTCATTATATAACATGGGAATTGTGAGTATATCTGCCTAAGTGGTAGCTCAAAGATTCAATAGGAATCTAGCCTGTAAGTGGCAAGTCCTGGCTCCTAACTTCTTCACCACTGCACCAAGCTGTAGTAAGTACAGGAATCCATTTGCAAAGCTAGCTGAGAGACCACACCATGGAACAAGGCACAGTGCTTGAGCAAATCAGAAAGCTCTTGCTCTCTGGATGTCTACTCTGACCTCACTGATCTCCTTAGCATGGCATTAGCTGAGACTGTAACAGGTCACCAGGTCTTTGATGTTTCCTGTGGGCTACAGAAGAAAAGGAAGTGAATACAGTCTCCCTTAAATACCTGCCCCCAGAGGGGAAGTTTCTTCTAGATGGTTTGCTAACCCTCTGTCGGTTTAAGAAGACATTGACAGGCTGGGACAGGTGGGGCAGGCTTGCCATTCCAGCAGCTTGGAAGCTTGAAGTTCGAGAATCACAAGTTCATGGCCAGCCTGAGCAACTTCATGAATCCCTGTCTCAAAATTAAAAACAAACTAAAGACTGGGGATATAGTCTAGTCGACACAGCTTGAGGCCTGAGGCTTTAGACTCAATTGTTGGTGATCTAACATCCCCAAGGCCCTGGAGAAGACTCTCCAGATACTGAATGATCTCCCCAGCTGCCACTGCCTTTGAGGGCACAGAAGTCGCTGAGGAGAGAAAGCATGAGACCTTCTGTTGTTTTCAGGAAATCAGGCCAGGCCATCCAGGCCAGAGTGATGAGAGTTCCTTCTCAAGTACACAACCCCCTTCCGTTCTCTGTGTGACCTCATGCAGGGAAATCTTGTTGCCCAAGCAAGGCTAAGGCCCTGGAGATGACTTTTCTATAATCACAGGTTCCACCCACTCTGCCCCCAGAGTCATCGATCCCCTCATTTTTGGGTTGATGTATTGGCTGCAGAGCCTCAGGTGTGGCTTTTCGCAGGGCAGGTGGAGCCCAGGGATGCAGCTGCTACGGGGCTAAGCAAGGGTGTCTTGGATGTGCCCTTTTCTGAAGGAAAATAGATTCCCCCCCACACACACACACACACTCCTGAACATCGCCAACCTGACACCAACCCCCTGAATCCCTGGCACGCTGGATCTCCAGTTCGCCCGGCCAGCAGCCCCCAAAAGTCTTCCTCACGAAAACCTCACGTCCCCCAATGTTCAGACCTCCTGTCGCTGCTTCAAGGCTTCCTTCTAGCCCTGGTTCTCTGGCAGCAGAGTTGTCACCTCCTGCCTCAGCCCCAGTGGCTTCAGATCTCCGGTCTCCGCGGCCCCTAGTCCCCACTCTCCACGCCCCCACCCCGCGCCTCCTGCCCGGCCTCCAGTGCCCCAATCCCAGACTCTGAGCCCCGCCTAGGCCCCTCACCGACGTAGAAGGCAGAGAGGGCAATCGGCCCACCGACAGTCTGATCGCACAGCACCTTGGCCAGGACCGTGCGCGGCGCGCGGCCTGGAAGCGCGCGCTCCAGAAGGCGCAGCCACACGTAGTTGAAGTTACCGTGGAAGGTTATGGCCAGAGTGGCCACGCGCCGCGTCTGGCGCCAGTCGGCCGGGCCTCCCCGCAGCTGCTGCTGCAGCGCATCACCCGCTGAAAAGAGACTGGCGTAGAGCAGCACGTTGGTGGGCCACGGATAGCGCCGTGCTGCGCGTGGAAACGCACGCCACCAGGTCGCCATACCCACCCGGGGTGCCTTCCGCGCCTGCACACCTGACTGAGCCGCAGGCGCCGGAGTGATTGGACATCACTATGCACACCCAACCCGCGTGCCCAATCCCGTGACGACTGGCCACCAAGAGGGCGGAGCCTCTTCGATGTGCAGAGTCCACAAGGTTTGGACAATTTCCAAGAAATCTCCAGAAGGAGGAGAGGCACTCAGACAGAAAGCAGATCTGTCATTTCCAAAGGCCCGGCATTGTAAGAACTGTGGCTGCCATCGGGGCATTGGAGATGACCTCACGACTTTGTGAATATGCCCAAAACTAGTGACTCCTACACTTTAAAATTGGGATTTGTTTGTTTGTTTGAGACGGGGTCTCATGTGTTCCAGGCTGGACCCCAATTCCTTATGTAGCTGAGGACGACTTTCAACTCCCATCCTCCCGCCTCCACCTCCCAAGTTCTGGGATTGTAGGTTTGTGCCACAGGGTCCAGTTTGGTGACACGTGAATCCTATTTCAAAAGATGCGGGGCTGATGTGAAGCTATGTAGTAGTGATTACCTAGCATGCAGAAGGCCCTGGCTTCAATTTCCCCAGCTATTGCAGTAAAAATAAAGAAAGCAAGCTAGCTCGGTTCCCAAAGTGTCAATGTACTTGAGGTGCTTGCGGACAGGGAATTCCTTCTTTTAGCACACAAAATGTTGCCTTTCTGTGTCACTGCGGGTCCAATGTCAGAGGTTAGGCTGAGGCCTTTCATGAATGAAATAGTCCTGGATGATGTGCCAATTACTCTCCCCATTCAGCTTGTGTCTCAGTGACCCCTGCCACCCAAAAACAGGCTTGAAGACCCATGGTACCAGTTCCAAAAGCAAGGGTAGGTGGGCGTTTGGGCAGCAAATAGAAGCTCTGACCTTCTGCAAATCATTTTCCCCACGCCTTTTCCTGCCTTTCCCTCTTTCCATGATATTCAACTTCTCTCACCCAGTATCTCTCCTCTCTATCTTCTGTTGGTTCACTATATTTTTTCTTTCTTTCAAAAAAATCTAGTACCTTTTAAAGGATATCTTCTTTTATTTTTAATTTTTATTTTAATTTTATGTGTATGGGTCTTTTGTCTGCACATCACTGTCATACCAGGTGCCCACAGAGTTACACACCATCATTAGCTGCCATGTGGGTGCTGAGAATTAAACCTGGATCCTTGAGTAGTGAAGGTCAGTGCTCTCCTTCCACTTTGTAAGTCCTGGGGATTGATTTCAGGTAGTCAGGCTTGGAGACAAGTGCGTAATCAACTAAATCCTCTCACTAACTCAGTGTTTTAATTTTGAAATAATTCCAGACTTAGGAAATATGCAGCAAAATTATACAAAGGAAGCTGGATGTCAGGCAGAACTTGTCATGCCTGAACTTGGGGTGGGGGCTGCTGAGGCAAATTGCCCAGAGTTTAAGGCTACTGTGGCTATACAGCAAGACCCTATCTGAAAAGACAAAAGCAAGAAAACGAACAACAATACAAAGAATCCCTATATAACCTTGTTCATTTGTTTTGTTTGGTTTGAGTCCAGGGGTCATGAAGCCCAGCCTAGCCTCAACTCCCTAATCCTCCTGCTTCTGCCTCCTACAAGCTAAGGTTACAGGCTTCTGCCACAGTGCCCAGCCACCATATATTGTTTACTCAATCTTCCCAAGTGTTGACATCTTGCATAACCATAGCACAATGATCAAAACAAGGAAATAAGAACTGATGTAATAGAGTTACCCATTCACATGTCGATCTCACTTAAGCTGGTAGCAGAAAGTCCCTTTCTCTAATTCAGCACCCAATCCTGCCCTGCTGTACTGTTGTTTTGCTTCTGTCTCCAATCTGAACCATAGACAATCTTTCAAAGATTGTCCCTAACTAAAAGTCATTTTTTACAAGCTGAATTGTCTCCTACCCTGATTTATACATTGAAGCACTAACTCTTGGTACTTCAGAATGTGACTGTATTTGAAGACAAAGACCTTAAAGAAGTGACCCAGTTAAAATGAAGTCATGAGAGAGGCAATACAATCTGTATGATGTCTTCATAAGAGGAAATGGACTCAGCAAGAGACACCATGGTGGATTCACCCATAGTTTTTCTTCTTTCCAGGTTCAGTGTCCTCATCTTCATCCTGAGGAAGTGAAAACTGACATTATTGAAGTCTTTACTGTTTGGGGACACTAGCTAGGCTACTATTTCTTCTAAAAGAAAAGAGTAAATGCAGACACTGTCCCAGACTCATTTAGAGATATAGTTCAAAGCCACTTTTCAAATTTTAAACAAACATCAGTCTGACTCTCCTTTTTCCTTTTATTTTGTGGGGGTTTAGGGACGGGGTGAGTGGGAGAGGGAGAGTCCTGGGACGGACCCTCATGCATACTAAGCATGTGTGCTAGCACTAAGTTGTATCCTCAGCCTGACTCTCAAGAGCCAAACACAACTGGCTGTACCAGCAGCACATTCCTATCCCCGATCCTGGTGACTTCTGTAGCTGCGTTGCTGGGGCTGAGTCACCTCACAGCTTCTCCAGTCACAACCTCAGAATCAATGCCAAGAAGTCAAAAAAGGGCACAGAGTCAGCGGGATTCTCAGCGAGTAAAGGCATTTGCTGCCAACCCTAGTGACCGGAGGCTGATCTCCAGAATCTACATGGTAGAAGAGAACAGGCTCCAGAGAGCTGACTTCTGGCCACATACTCAAGGCACACATGTATAGATGTAACCAACCATCTTATAAATAAGAAACACAGAACCAATGCAAAGAAGAAAGCCAAGAGGTCAGAGCTAAAAGCTAAAACCTTACCCTTCCTCCTGCGGTGGTCCTACCTCTCCGAACCAGCTACTTCCTGTGTTAAAGTCCTTATATAGAGTTTCTGTTCTGCCTTCTCATTGGTTGTAAACCCAACCACATGACCGCCTCATCACGGCCTGTCTGTATAGACCTCCAGGTGTTCTATGGTTGGTATTGAGATTAAAGGCATGTGTATCCAATGCTGGCTGTATCCCTGAACACACAGAGACTTACCTAACTCTGCCTACCAAGTGCTGGGACTACAAGCTTACGCCACCACCACCCTGCTTTCCTATGGCTTGCTAATAGCTCTAACCCCCAGGCAACTTTATTTATTAACATACAAATAACATTTTAGTACAAAAGAAAATATCACCATAGTTAAGAGATCAAGATTGGTACCAACTACACAATGAGTGAGTGTGAGGCCAACCTGGACCATATAGACTCTGACTTTAAGAAACAAAATGGGGGACAGCAAGATGACTCACAGGGAAAGGCACTTTACTTCAATCTCCAGCACGCACATGGTGGAAGAAGGAATTTGACTCCTACAAATTGGTATGACTTTCTCACATGCCAAGCCATGTGCACTTGTATATATATACACACTGTAGCTAGAGTTTTCCCGCCTGGCCCACGGTCAGGACAAATCTCTCTCACCCGCCAGTCCCACAGCCGCTCAGACCCAACCAAGTAAACACAGAGACTTATATTGCTTATAAACTGTATGGCCGTGGCAGGCTTCTTGCTAATTGTCCTTATATCTTAAATTAATCCATTTCTATAAATCTATACCTTGCCACGTGGCTCGTGGCTTACCGGCATCTTTACATGCTGCTTGTCCTGGCAGCGGCTGACAGCGACTCCCTCTGCCTTCCTGTTCTTTTTATTCTCTCTGTTAGTCCCGCCTATACTTCCTGCCTAGCCACTGGCCAATCAGTGTTTTATTAGCAACACATTTGCCATACAGAACATCCCACAGCAACACACAGAGAGAAAGACACAGATACAGAGAAGTGGGGAGTAAAAACTAAAAAGGAAAGAGGTGCTGTGGAATGTTTCATATGCTGTGAACGTGATGCTTGTAGCTGAAGTTTTCCTGTGTCCACCCGGGTACTGCACACTCTGACCCAAGTAAACACATGGAGACATATTATTTATAAACTGTATGGCTTTGGCAGACTTCTTGCTATCTAGTTCTTATATCTTAAATTAACCCATTTCTATAAATCTATACCTTGCCACATGGCTCGTGGCTTACTGGTATCCTTACATCTTGCTTCTAATGGTGGCGGTGGCTGGCAGCATCTCCTCACTCAGCCTTTCACTCCCCAGAATTCTCCTCTCTGCTTATCCAGCCTCTACTATACTTCCTGCCTGACTACTGGCCAATCAGTGTTATTTATCAATCAATCAAAGCAACACATTCACAGCATACAGAAAGATATCCCCAGCAGTTGCTCTGATTGGTTGATAAATAAAAAGCTGATTGGCCAGTAGCCAGGCAGGAAGTATAGGCAGGAAAAACAGACAAGGAGAATTCTGGGAACAGGAAAACTGAGTGAGGAGACACCAGCCTGCCGTCCAGGGAGCAGCATGTAATGGCACACAGGTAAAGCCACAGAACGCATGGAAACATATAGATTAACAGAAATGGGCTGAGTTTAAATGTAAAAGCTAGTCAGTGTTAGGCCTGAGCTAATGGTCAAGCAGTTTTAATTAATATAAATCTCTGTGTGTTTACTTGGGTCTGAGTGGCTACAGACAAGGTAGGACACAGGAAAACTCCAGCTACAAATGGCACCCAATGGGTTGGCTCAAGTTTCCACCTGAAACCTGAGAATATTTAATAAGCATTTCTAAATGAAGCCAAAAACAGATTCTTACTTCATGTCTCATGCAGGTGGCGAGAGGCCGCAACATGCAGGCTTGAGCTACAGTAGGGTAGGTTCGTGGCATGTGGGCTTGACCTACGGCATGGCTACAGATTCCTGCCACAGTACACAGAGTCACCTCCAAGCTGCACAGTGTGGTGTCTGGTGAGTTTAGCCTTTGCTAGTACAGACAAAAAAAAAAAAAAAAAAAAAAA
>CABHPH010132522.1:0-23796 GCA_902168325.1 Peromyscus nudipes | reverse complement strand
GCCTTTGCTAGTACAGACAAAAAAAAAAAAAAAAAAAAAAAAAAAAGGTTTTTGGGCTATACGCTGCTGGATGGAAGCATAGACCCACTGCTTCCCAGAGTCAGCGGTCAGCTTGGTTCCCAGAGCTGGCTGTAAACATACAACCACCATGTTGGAAAGCTGAGGTGGGCGGAGCCAGTAGCCAAAGCTGCTATTTTAGCCCTGGCAATGCTGCAGTTTAAAGCAATAGATTCACAATAAGTCAGATTCAGATTAAATAAACCTCTGAATGGTTTATATGATATGTAAAAATGTAAGTAGGCTTGGAAGAGAGAAGAAAAGGAGGATATGCAGTTATATAAAAAGTTTTAAAAAATAACGCCTTTAAAGAGTCAGTAAAAATAATATAAAAAATAAGCCATATAAAGATGGAAATCACAATCTCGACGTCCCTCACCTGCAGAATCCCTCCTCTCCCTCATCAATTGGATTCCTAGAGCTCAGCCTGGTGCCTGGCCGTGGATCTCTGTATCTGCCTCCATCAGTCACTGGACAAAGGCTCTATGATGACAGCTAGGTTATTTGCTAGGCTGGTCACTAGAGTAGACCAGTCCAGGCACCCTCTGAACCACTGCCAGTAGACCAAGGTGGGGTCAACCTTGTGGATTCCTGAGAGCCTCCCCAGCACCCTGCCTCTTCCTATTCCCATGATGTCCTCATCTATCATGGTATCTTCCTCTCTGCCCTCCCACTCTGTCCCTGTTCCAGCTTGACCCTCCTATTTCCCTGTGTTCTCATCCCCCACTCCTCACCCTCTGCCACCACCACCCCACACCCAGTCCACACATGTAGATCTCATCCACTTCTCCTTCACAGGGTCATCCATGTGTCCCTCCTAGGGTCTTTCCCTGAGGAGGGTCAAGATCATGATGGGAGGACGTGCAGAGATGACTGGCCACACTAGTGGAAACCCATGAACTGTGGAATGGTGGCTGTGGAGCCCCCATGGGACTGGACTAGGCCCTCTGGATACGGAAGATGGTTGTTTGGCTCAAACTGTTTGGGGGGCACCCAGGCAGGGGGATCGGGATCTGTCCCTGGTCTATGGGCATGCTTCTAGAACCCAGTGCCTGTGGTATGACACCTTGCACAGCCTTGGTGCAGTGGGAAGGGGCTTGGACCTGCCTAGGCTCAGTGTGCTGGGCTCTGCTGACTCCCCATGGGAGACCTCGATTTAAGGGATGTGGGGATGTGGGGTGGCTTGGGAAAGAGAGCTGGGGGTGGGAGGAGGGAGGAGGGGGGAATCTGTGGGTGGTATGTAGAATGAGTAGAAAATTTCTTAATAAAGAAAAATGAAAGAAAAAAGATGGAAATCACACAGAGAATCTGGATTGTGTTGTCTTTAGGATTTTTAACTGCAGAAAGACAATTGATTATAAAGGATTCTCAGTTAAACCAATAAATAAATAAATAAATAAATAAATAAATAAATAAATAAATAAATAAATAAATAAATAATATTTTAAAGGTAACTTGACTTCAAAATTTGGATCTAAAGATATGTTCCTTTGGAAAGGAGGCTCTGCTTTTGTTTCCACAGGAAGCAAGAGGCTATGGCTTTGTTACAGATTAAGATGGATCAGATTTGATCAAGCCAGACCTCCTGAACCTTAACAGATGGTACCTGTCAACAAATGTTATAGCCAGTCTTCCCAGGACTTGACCATTACCTCAAATTTTCTCAGGATCCCCATAAGACTACCAGTGCTTCCTATCAGCAGGAAGTACCCTAGAACAATATGCCCATATTCCCTAAAAATGGATTATGGATGTTTGTCTTTGTTTAGATTGTTGGTTACAAATTGTTATTAGTCATAATCAATCTCTTTCTAAAAAAAGAAAAGAGGATATGATATAGAAATATAGGATATAGATATGATAAGATGAAAGGGTAGATTATTGAATCTACTTTTAAAGAACAACAACTTGCTTGAAATGTTTTACATTGCTATGGATTTTAGTTTCTTGATACAAATTTAAAGTTAATTTTGTTATATTATATGTATATTTCTACTCTTGTTTAAGATATTATGTTTGTGCAGCTCATTTGAAATTGTAACATATAATTAAGAAATACAGATTAGCTGGGTTGTGGTGGCCCATGCCTTTAATCCCAGCACCTGGGAGGCAGAGCCAGGCAGATCTCTGTGAGTTTGAGGCCAGCCTGGTCTACAGAGTGAGATCTTGAATCTTTCTTGAAAGGCACCAAAACTACACAGAGAAACCCTGTCTTGAAAAAAAAAGAAGAAGAAAGAAATATAGATTAATAATTAGTCATCTATGATAATCAAACTTATAGTCATGTTAGTTTAGTTTCCTAGGTATATATATATATATATATATATATTTCAGATAGATAAGTAATCTTCAAACACTTCAAAGACCTACAGAATATGGCATTTAAAATGTTTTAAAAACTTAGACTTTCTGGACTGTGAGACACATCCACCCCAGGCAGCACCAATTTACTTCAAAGAGAAAGGTGGGAATTGAAGACACTCCATATGGAGTTTATCTTCTTCTCGGCAAAAAATGGCCATTTGGGCAACAAACTGTTCTTGCCTGGACTGCTTAACAAAATGTTGCAGTCCCATAGGAAGGTGACCACTGAATTTTGCAAGGCAAAATGGTCCTTCAGGTTCCTGCTTCACAGAAGAAACTGCCAGACATTCTACAGGACACAAAGAGAAGTGACTGAGAGACTAGGCCTGTTGGCTGAAGAATGGATGCCCTGATGTTACAGAAGAACTTTGGATGACTGTCCAGGCAGCCAGCTGTCTCTGTCATTCTAGATTTTTGGAAGTTGCTTACAATGCATTTCCTGTTTACTTAGGTAATATTATATCCCTCTGAGGTCCTTAATGCAGTTGAAGACTAGATAGTTATAATTTTCCTTGGTTATGATAAAAGACAATTTCGATATAAAACTTTAGACTCACAAATATAGGATAGATAGAATATTTTCATCCTTCCTCTTCAGTCCCTAGGACTCTGCCAGTATCTGTGTGCTTTGACTTTCCATACTAACCACATACCGGTTTCTAGGGCTCTCATTGATCTGCCACTGGTCCCAAATGAATCTGTCAGATTTTCCCAGTTAGGCAAGCTTCTAACTCAGCAACATATCTGTTTATGACTTACAATCTGTCATAATTATGGTTTCTATTGTGCAATGAAACACCATGACCAAAAAGTAAGTTGGGGAACGTCTTAGGGTTTCTATTGCTGTGAAGAGACATCATGACCATGGCAACTCCTAGAAAGGAAAGCATTAATTGGGGCTGACTTTGAGTTTCAGAAGTTTAGTCCATTATCATCATGGTGAGAAGCACGGCAGCATGCAGGCAGACATGGTGCTGGAGAAGGAGCTGAGAGTTCTACAACTTGATCTGCAGGCAGCAGAAGGAGACACTGTGCCACATAGGGTGCAGCTTGAATATATATCAGACATCAAAGCCTGCCCCCACAATGACACACTTTCTCCAACAAGGCCACATGGGGTGATATATTGTGTACCCTAATAAATTTGCCTGGGAATCAGAGGACAGAGCCATCCACTAGATTAGACAGAGGCCAGACAGTGGTGGCACACACTCTTAATCCTGTCACTCAGGATGCAGAGATCATCTGGATCTCTGTGAGTTCAAGGCCACACTGGAAACAGAGCCAGGCAGTGGTGCCACACGTCTTTAATCCCACTACTGGGAAGCACACATGCCTTTAATCCCAGGAAGTGATGGCAGGGTGGAGAAATGCAGATAAGGCTTGAGGAAACAGGAACTAAAGCAGTTCAGCTGAGACCCTGTCAGTTGAGGACTCAGAGACTTTCAGTCTGAGGATTCATGGAAACAGGATCAGCTGAGGAGTTGGCGAGGTTGGCTGTGGCTGACTCTGCTTCTCTGATCTTTCAGTCTTCAGATATAACTTGCCAAAAAGGAACATTGGGGACGAGGTTTTGCTTTTGTTTTGAGAAGAAAAGCTATGGATACCAACAAAATTAATAAAGGTTAAATTTGAAGAAGGGAGACCTCTTAATTAGAAGAGGTGATAGTTCCTCAACCAGCATGACCATTCAATTTAAACTAACTTATACCACTAACAAATGCTTTTCACTTGATCAGATATAACTTACCAAAAGGGAATCTCCCCAAAGTTAGGGTTGGGGAAGGGGTTTATTTTTGTCTTTCAGGAGAATGAAGGCTAAGGAATCTAAGGAGCACTGAACAAATGAGACATCTGAAGAAGAAGGACAGATCATCCAGAAAAAAAATGTCCCAAGAAAAAGAATAAATTGGCCTATTGATATATCACATATCTAACAGGATAAAATTTCATAGGTCTTCCTAAATGTTTGTTTCTGCTGTTCCCTACAGACACATAACATAAATGCCCTTTATGTAGTGCCAGTTCAATTAAGAATAAAGCTGGCTTTGGAGTTGGAGCATAGCTTTCTCCTTCTCTAAACCCAAGCATGTTAAAAGGAAAACTCAAAATCTCTGTATCATGTCAGAAGAGCCACCTGATATGGGACAGAAGAAAAACCAAAATTGAGGGACTATTCTACTGCCACTAATCTCATAATTCCTCAGTTTTATTTTGACTCTTCAAAACTTTTCTTAAGGTATGAATTTTATATCAAAGTTTATAAGATATATATATTTTAAACTTTTGTCATGTAGTGGGTAGCTGCTCCAGCTTTGACCTTGAAGCACTGCCCCAGTGAGGCAGCTGGTAACTGCCACACCTACCTATGACCTGCCCCTGGGGCATGGCTGAGACAGGAGCCCTTAAGACCCGAGATCCTTATGTGCTGGCCTGCTTGGCTCCTCATGATCATGGATGCTGGATTGCAAACCAAGTCAGAGTTCTCCAGAGAACCACGATGGACTGCACCTTACCTCTCTCAGATCCTGTAGCCAGCTCCTTTAAGTTACCCCAAAATAAACCTCCTTTTAACTACGTGGAGTTGCCTTGTTAAATCCCCACACTCTGTGGCTGCTGTGGCATGCTTTCCACACCTCCCACGCTTCCCTGTCTCTTTTCCTCCCTGTCTCTTTTAAAATTCCTGCCCCTCCTGGGGACCAAGCACTTACCCATTCAGCCCATAACCACCGTGTACTCCTCCTTCCCTTCCCTCCTCTTCCCCAGCTCAGGGGCGCGTGCGTCTACCTGCTTGCTCTCACCGTCTCTCTCTGAAGCCACTCAGAGGCTGCCCAGTTAAAATAGATGCCACCTCTGCTGCTGCCTGGCCAGCTCCCTGAAGGTGCTGCCCCCACTGCTGCTCATAGGCACTGAGAGGGGCTCTGGGCTGCAGCCGCCAGCCATAGTCCTCACTGCCTGGAGCTCTCTGTGTCCTGGCTCAGGCCACTCAGTCCCACACACTGGCCTCTTGGCTGAGGGTAGGGCACTGAAGGACCAAGGAGACCATGAAAGCCAAGCCAGGTCCTGAAGCTCCGGGGAGACACGGGAAGATCTGCCCCATTCTTGCTGCTTCCACTCTTCCTCATATGCACACCAGACACTATGCTCCTACCTGCAGCTGCCACCAGCCGAAGTCTTCAACAGGACCTTCTTTAGCGCTACACTGGTGACATCTGCTGGCCGAAAAGCACTACTACACCCAAAAACATCAAAAGGCTGGTAATACAAGCAAGCCAGTGTTACATTTCAGGTAAGAGTACTTGATAATTTTACACCTTGAAACTGATTAACAAATTTTGAATGTTTCTTATAATTTGCTGAAAAATATTACTTCTCAAGAATTTAAAAACTTTTTTGCCTGTATGATGAAATCATTTTCCTGGATATATATGAACTTCCTAAAGTGTATCTGGCATGCACCATTTTGGCATATATCATAATAATTCACACAGCATTCAAATACTGGTTCAATAATAATAACAAAGATGAGTCATTATTGAGACTGATACAGGCTTTACAAGATAGCAATGAAGGCTTACATAAAAAGATTCTTTCTCTGGAATCTGCTAACCAGGATTTACAAGGTAATAATAAAGATTTACAAAACAGGCTCCTTACTTTGGAATCTGCTAACTTATTACAAGAACTGCAGTCCATTAATAATAAATATATAGCCATATTTGATTTTATTGATCACAAATAAGAATACTTAATGGATAGAACAATAACTCTCTACAGTGAAGTTGTTGCTATTCAGACACTTTATAAGAAAGAAAGATTATCATTAACTGATAAGATAAGGTCTATGGAATCATGTGTTTCAGAAGAACATAAAAGATTGCATGATTCCCCGGAATCTCTTACAACAAAGGAGGTTCATTTGCTAGAACAGACCCTGGGTGCTTGTTTGCAAGCCCTGGAAGAAACTCTCAGTACAGATGACAAGGGACCTAATAAGCAGAAGGGCAAGACCATACAGGTCATAACATCTCCAGATGGCTCTCATACAATGACTTATTCTGTCACCATCCATGACAGGCCAGCAGATGATAGACTGCCTGAGCCATATGTAGAATATATATTACAACCTATTCCAATGAGAGATTTTTTTTAAAATATATGAAGGAAGCTGTAGTCACATACGGCATACAATCAACATTTGTAAGATGGGTGTTAAATTCGTGGTCTACGTCAAGTAGAATCATACCAGATGACTGGAATCAGTTAACCAGCTGTTCTAGTGTATGGCCAGCACTTGCAATGGAAAAGATGGTTGAGAGAGGAGGCTAGGGACCTGGAACAGCAGGGTAAGATCAGAGGTTTTGAGATCTCCTAAGATGAAATTCTTGGTGAAAGACACTTCACTGATAGGAATTTACAAGCCACTTATGATGAGCATACAATATCCTGTGCTATACAGAAGCTCTAAACGCTTTGGGAAATAGTCCAGAACCAGGAAAACCAACTGAGATATACACAAAGATATTCCAGGGACCGCAAGAACCTTTCACTGATTTTTTACAAAGGCTGATCACAGCTATAATGAAAGCTGTGTCAGATAAAGAATTAAGACAAATATTAACTGAGTCCTCGGCGTTTAACAATGCTAATACAGAATGCAAAAGAATACTTATGCCATTAAAGGTCAGATCAATTCAGTTGGAAGAATGGATTCAGTAAACTAACCGTGTTGAGTCTCTTAACTATAGTAATGAGGTTTGGATAGGAGAGGCAATTTCCAGAGGTGGAAGAAGGTCCTGGGGTACCAAATGCTTTAAAGGTGGTACACCAGGTCATATAAGTAAAAACTGTACATGGAGTGCTCCTAGAAGTAATACTTCTTCTAGAAATAACCCAAATGGGAGACCCCAACCTTCTGTATTATGTAGAAGATGCAGCAAAGGCCAATATTGTACCAATGAGGGCAGATCAGTAATAGATATACGAGGCAACCCTTTACCATCGGGAAACACCTTAAAGGGCCTATTGCAGGCCCCCAAATCAAACATGGTCCAAACATTTCCAGCCATTGTGGAGGAAATTCCTCTCCAGGACAATTAAATAACCCAATGTCTAATGTAAAGAGTGATACTGCACTGGATGATAGAACAGCTCTGATAGATAAATCAAAAGTTCCAAAGAACACAATGAAGTGAATATTTTGGCAGACTTCCATAAATGAACAAAGACCAAAGTTTAGAATTTGAATTAATAACATTTTTCTGGAGGGTCTGGTAGACACAGGTACAGATGTGACAATAATTACATCAAAATCATGGCATTTGAATAGGCCTCTGCAAGAAGTAGATGTCCAGTTTCTAGGGATTGGAACCCTGTCTCAGATAAAACAGAGTTCAATATGGGTTGAATGCACAGGGCCAAAAGGACAGAGAGGAAGCCTGAGGCCATAGGTGGCAAATGTATTGGTGAATCTTTAGGGCTGAGATCTGTTACAACAGTGGAATACCCAGATTAAAATTCCTACAGTCTCAGAAAGGGAATATAGATGTGTTTCTAGGAATAATATCATAATATGCTATGAAAAAGTCACCAACTGTTCAGGCTATACATAAACATTCAGGCTGTACATAAACATTCAGGCTGTACATAAACTGCCATTGAACTCTCAGAAGTACCAACATCCTTACCTTTAAAATGGCTAACTGATGATCCTGTCTGGGTTGGACAATGGCCTTTGACAAAAGAGAAACTACAAGCTTTATAACGGCCAGTTCAAGAGCAGTTAAATGTTCAACACATTGAAGAATCTATGAGCCCTTAGAATTCTGAGAGCTATTGATAAAGTAATTCAGCCTTTGAGCTCCCTGCAGACTGGGATGCACTTGCCCTCTAGGCTACCCAAAGAATAGCCTGTAATAGTTATTGGCTCAAAAAGACTGTTTCCTTACCATACTCTTACAAGAAAATGATAGAGGAAAAATTGCCTTCACAGTACCTAACTATAACAATTCCCAGCTAGTCAAGGGATATCAATGGAAGGTCCTTGCACAGGGAATGTTAAACAGCCCTACCCTGTGCCAATATTTTGTGCAAAAACCATTGGAAAAAATTCATATGAAGTTTTCACAAACCATAATTTATCATTATATGGACAATATCTTATTAGCTGATCCAAAGGTAGGTACATTAGAAAGCATGTTTGAAGAAGTAAAAAAAGTTTTGCCTCACTGGGGACTACAAATTGCTCCTGAAAAAATACAAAGAGGAGATTCTATTAATTATTTAGGATATAAGATAAAGCAACAAAAAATTAGACCTCAAAAGGTACAATTAAGGAGAGACCGATTGCAGACTCTTAATGATTTTCAAAAATTGTTAGGAAGCATTTCCAACTTACTGGGTATCATGGGAATACCCAAAGATGGACTACAAAATTTGGCTAATACTCTAGAAGGGGACAAAGAATTAAATAGTCCAAGAGAATTATCAACCGAAGCTGAGAAGGAATTGGCTCTAGTAGAAAAGACAATTCGAGAAGCACATGTGGATCATGTGGATCCAGAACTTAAATGCATTCTGGTCATATGCCCCTGCAGACATTCCCCAACAGGTATTTTGATGTAGAGGGAAGATATTATATTGGAATGGATCCTGGATGCTGGGTTGCAGACCAAGTCAGAGATCTCCAAAGAACCACGCTAGACTGCACCTCCTCCTCTGGATCCTGTAACCAACTCCTTTACTGGCTCTAAGTTACCCCAAAATAAACCTCCTTTTAGCTCCCAAATAAACCAAGTGACGTTGCCTTGTTAAATCCCCACACTGTTGTCGTGATATTAACGGTCATATAGAGTACTAACTAATCCTAGAAAAAAGGCTTCGTCTAGCTTCCTGTACATGATTTTAGGTTTGAGTCTCTGTCAGTTTTCTGTAGTAAAACATGATCATGCCTAACAGCGTCTTTGAAGCCTCCAAAGAGATGATGGGGCCCAACAACGATGATTCCATCAGGACAATGATAATACCACTAAGATGACAAACACCATCCAAAGATCGGCTTTGGACTACAAACTGCTCAGGACAATTTTGAAATGGCTAGCTGAGATTATCCAGCCTCATACTCAAGCAAGGACTTGAGACAAACCCTGCACTTTCCTGTTATGCAGAGACTGGACAACAAATGATACAGATACTGCTCCCAGGACTTGACAATTAACCCAAAAATTTTCTTTTCAGGAGTCCCTAAAGATGCCTTCACCCCCATACAGCAGGAAGTAATTTTAAGAAAATGACACCCACATTTCCAAGAGGTGGAAAGGGTGGTTTTTGGTTGTTCAATGGGTTATGAATAATTGTCATTGTTTAGGGTATTTTATTACAAAGGAAATTAGATTCAAGGTTCTTGTTTGGAAAAAAAGAAAGAAAGAAAAGAGGATATAGATAAGAGGTAGGTTATTGCATCTACTCTGAAAAAAAAGATTTATAGAAATAATAGGATAAAAGGGTAGATTATTGAATCTACTCTGACAAGCAAAAGGGGAGGGTATAGATATAAGATAAAAAGGTAGATTATTGGATCTACTTTTAAAAAGCAACTACTAGTTTTAAATATTTTACATTGAATTGGATTTTTGTATATTATATACAAATTATGTATATTGATACAAATTTGAGATTGATTTTGTTAGAGAATACTGTACATATATTTCTAATCTTGTTCAAGGTATTGTACCTATACAACTCATTTAACAATGTAATGTAATTTTCTAGTCCTTGAAAGTTATTATTACCAACTAATTAGGATATAAAGAAATGCAAGTTAGTAGTTAGTCATTACAATTGAACTTGTAGTCATATTAGGTATGTTTTTAAGGTCAAACAGAAATATATTTTAGATAGAAAGGTCATCTTCAAACATTTCAGAGATCTATAGAATATGGCATTTAAGATGTTTTCATAACATGGATTCTTTTTTTATGACAATGAGACATGTCTGCTCCTGGCAGCACCAATCTACTTCAGAGAAGATGATGAGCATTGAAGAAATGCCTTATGGAGTTTACTTTATTTGTGGCAAAAGTTAGCCACTGGGCAAGAAAATGCCCTTGCCTCAACTGCTGACAGTATGCTTTTCAAAATGGACAATCAGGACACAAAAGAAAGGACTGCCAAACCTTGCCAACACAAGGCAGGAAGGCCCTTCAGAAAATCCTACTTCACAGATGAGTCTGTCAGATATGCTAGGCCTGTAGGCTGAAGATGAATGCCCCAATGTTGCAGAGAAAACTTTGGAGACTATCCAGGCAGTCAGCTGTTTCTGTCATTTCTCACATTTTTTAGAAGCCACTTGTTTGTACTTCCTGTTTATTGAGTTAATATTATTTCCTTCTGATCTTTGAGGGAGTTGAAGGCTAGATAGTTATAGTTATAGTTTTCCTTGTTAACAAATTCAGTAAAGAACCTCACTAAAGAGGTGTAAAGTATGTAAGTTTGAAAGACATCAAAAGATAGTTTTTGGTTGGTAATACAAATTGGGATAGGAAATGAATTAGGTACATTTTGGACTCACCAAAATAGGATAAATAATGGAGTTTTTTGTCTGAATTTGTCAAATGTTATTGGGCTAGATATTGTCAATATAATTCTTGACTATATATAGTATATACTTATTGTATATTGTAAAATATTATATATATTGTATATACTTATTGTACTTATTGTATATAGTTTTTCTTATATTAGTTATAACCTTCTTTTATTATTTTAGATAAAAAAAAAGAGGAAATGTGGTGATATAGTGTGTACCCTAATAAACTTGCCTGAGGATCAGAAGACAGAGCCAGCCACTAGATTAGACATAGAGGTCAGGCAGTGGTGGCACACACCTTTAATCCCAGTGCTTGAGATCTCATGCCTTTGCTTAAGAAGCACACATGCCTTTAATCTCAGGAAGTAATATGGCAGGGCAGAGAAAGGCATATAAGGTGTGAGGACACAGGAACTCACTCTCTTTAGGCTGAGGATTTCATAGAGGTAAGAACTAGTTGCTGGCTGCTCTGCTCTGATCTTTCAGCTTTCACTCTGATATCTGGCTCTGGGTTTCCTATTAATAAAACCCAGATTTATTTAATATTTGAACAACAGCCATACCTACTTCAACAAGGCTACACCTCCTAATAGTGCCACTTCCTGTGAGTAAAGCATTCAAACATGAGTCTATAGGGGCCATACTTATTCTAAACACCATATTCCACTCCCTGGCCCCTATAGGCTTATAGCCGTAACATAATGCAAAATGTATTTAGTCCAGCTTCTAAAGTCCCCATAGTCTATAAGTCTCAAAAATGTTTAAAACTTCAAAGTTCAGTCTCTTCTGAGATTCATGCATCTCTTAACTGTAATCTCCTATAAAATCAAAATAAAAAATCAGATCACATACTCCCAACATGGCACAGGATATACATTACCATTCCAAAACAGAGAAAAGGGAGCATAGTGAGGAAATATTGGACCAAAGCAAGACCGAAAACCAGCTGGACAGACTCCAAACTCTGTATCTCATGTCTGATGTCAAAACGTTCTTCAGATCTCCAACTTCTTTCAGCTTTGTTGACTGCAACACACTTCTCTCTTAGACTGGTTCAACTCTCTGTTAGAGCTTACCTCAGCAAGTATCCCATGACTCTGGCATCTCCAACATCTTGGGGTCTCCAAGACAATCCAGGCTTCAACTTCACAGCTTCACATAATGGCCTCTCTGGGCCTCCATGCAGGGACACCAATGACACATGCCTGGCCTTGGTGGCTTTCTTTAGTCACAGAGGGAGATTCTATAACCTGTTTCCTCTATCCTTGACTCTAAAGCCAAGTTCTGCTGCTTGTTAGGGCTGGAACATGGTCTTGTTCAATCACATCTTCATCAGCTTTCTGTTTTCCATGGTTTCCTTCACTAAGCTTGGCTATCCTGGTATTTGCTCTGTAGACCAGGCTGGCCTTGAACTCAGAGATCTTCATGCCTCTGTCTCCTGTGTGCTGGGATTAAAGGCATGTACCACCTGCCTGGACCTAAACTTTCCTTTAATTCCTTTTCACAAGTTGGAAGCTTAGCTGGGTGAGGTCTTGCCCTGAGGTCACTACTTCTTTTATTCCATTTAACATCCAGCTTTTCTTTAATCTGTATATCTCGTTGAGCACAGGATTTAGCTCCATTCTACTTCTTGGTATCTCTTTTCTCCTCAAATTGTACATTTTGCAACTTTTCTTGTTCAGCTTTCTCCTTTTCATTATAGATCTTCATAAGCATGAACACTAATAACCATACAACATAGTCTATACTAGGCTGGTTTAAGATTTCCTCTGCCAACACAACTAATTCAAACTCTTCACTTTAGCCTCAGGAATACTTTTTGGACAAGAGCAAAAAGCAGCCACATTCTTCACCAAAATATCACATGACCAGTCTCTAGGCCACATACTAACATTCTTCTCCTCTGAAACGTCTTGAGACAGGCACCCATAGTTCAAATCACCCTCTGCATCACTGTCATCCATATTCCTACTAGTGTGACCTATTAAACTCCACTTAAAGCATTCAACTGCTTTTCTAATCCAAAATCCCAAAGTCCATATTCTTCTAAACAAAAACATGGTCAGGCCTATCACAGCAATACCCCAATCCCTGGCACCAACTTCTGTCTTAATTTGACTTTCTATTGCTGTGAAGAGACACCATGACCACACAACTCCTATAAAAGAAAATATTTAATTGGGGCTGGCTTACAGTTTCAGAAATTTAGTCCATTATTGTCATAGCAAGGAGCATGGTGGCAGGCAGGTCGACATGGTGCTGGTGAAGGAGTTAAGAGTTCCATATCTTTTTTTTTTTTGAGACAGGGTTTCTCTGTATAGCTCTGGTTGTCCTGAACCTAGCTCTGTACACCAGGCTGGCCTCAAATTCACAGAGATCCTCCTGCTTCTGCTCCTGAGTGCTGGGATTAAAGGCATGCACCATCACACCCAGCAAGTTCTACATCTGATGTTAGGCAGCAGAAGGAGACTGCATGCTGGGCACAGCTTGGCATATATGAGACCTCAAAGACTGTCTGTCCCCACAGTGACACATTTTCTTCAACAAGGCCACACCTCCTAATAGTGCCACTCCCTATGGACCAAGCATAGTCAAACCACTATAGGGAAGAGAAGATTTATTGGGCGTACTCTTCCACATTGTAGTCCATCACTGAAGGAAGCCAGTACAGAAACTAGAACAAGGCAGGAAATGATGCTGATTCAGAGACCATGAAGGGGTGCTGCTTACTGACTTGCTCCCCATGGCTTGCTCAGCCTGTTTTCTTATAGAACCCAGAACCACCCAGAATTGACTGAGTTCTCCCCCCCCCCATCAATCACTAATTAAGAAAATGTCTTACAGTCAGAACTTATGAAAGCATTTTCTTAATTGAGGTTCTCTTCTTTCATATGACTCTAGCTTGTGTCAAGTTGACATAAAACTATCAGGACATACCCCTTTCCAATTACAATTTTCTGATCTTGGCTATAACAATTTACAAATAATAACTGAATGATGTAAAGCAAATCTGTTGCTTCTGAGTTCCATCCATATGACCTGTAATCTCAGCACTTGGTAATTTCATCATCCAGGAGTTTAAAGCAGGAGGATTTGAAATTCAAGGTTATTCTTGGTTGTATAAAAATTTCAAGGTCATCCTGGGCTACAAGAGATACTGTCTCAAAAAAACAAGACCCCACACTTTTGTGATGTGGTAACACATTCATAACGATTAAGATGTCTTTATTCAGTCCACTATACCCCTCTTTCTTGTGTCTTTTCTTGCCTCAATAGAAATTTACCACGCTAACTGAAATTGCATTCCCCATTTCTCAATATGTGCACCATACACAGATTAGAGCTGAGTCCAGGTGTTTTCACTAATTTTATGGTGTTTTATCATAGCAATAGTAACCCAAACTAGGAAAAATTCATACCAGGAGTGGAGTATTGCTGTGACAGACCTGATTATGTTGCTTTGGGGAGGATTGTTTGAGGACTTTGGAGCACTGGGCTTGAAAAACCATTGAGTGTTGAGAGTTCAGTGAGCTGTTCTGTAGGAGATTTGAAGATTAGAATGTTGGAAGCAGTGCAAATGATGGAGGCCTAATTTGTGGAGTTTCAGAGGGAAGCAAAGACTCCACCAGGCCATTTGTGTGAAAAATCTGTGGTGTCTGGTCAGCTGGAGCTGAAGAATCCGCTGTGATTAACAAACAACCAGGAACACTGAAGTAAAACCTTTGTTTTGCTTGGACAATGGATGCTGGTCAGCTGGAGCTAAAGAATTAGCTGTGATTAAGAAGAGACCAGCATCATTGAGGTGCTGGAGCCAGCACATGCAAGCCGTGTTCAGAGGTGGCCAAGGTTGTATTTTGAGCTGACAGCCAAACTTGATCATGTGTAAGAGTTTCCTAGGTGGCATTGGCTTTGAAGGGGTGAAGGGGTGATGGAGAGCCCTAAGGCTTGGCACTGTGAGAGCCCAGAGGAGACCATTGATGAAGGTGCAGCAGGAGTAGCAGTGGAAGCCCCAGGACTGAAGAGGTCATGGAAAAAAGTTGAGGCTGTGTATTATGAAGAGAGCCCAGGAGAGGCCATTTGGGAAAGTGCAGCGCAGTTGCAGCAGAAGACCCCTGTAGTTGGAAGGTTTCTTGAGTCCTGCCAAGCCCACGCAATCCCATGTCCCACTTATAAAATAATCACCCAGAGGCTCATATTAATTATAACTGCTTGGCCATTATCTAAGGCTCATTACTGACTAGCTCTTACACTTAAATTAAACCATAATTATTATTTATGTTTAGCCATATGGCTTGGTACCTTTTCTCAGTTCTACCTTGTCATCTTGCTTCCTCTGTGTCTGGTGGGTGACTCCTGACTCCACCCTTCCTCTTCTCAGCATGCTCTTGGTCTGCTCACTACGCCTATACTTCCTGCCTGGCTACTGGCTAATCAGCATTTTATTAAACCAGTGTACAAGAACATTATACCACAGCATTTCCCCTTTTCTGTCTAATCAAAAAGCAAGATTTTAACTTTAACATAGTAAAATTACATAGAATAGTTATCAAGCAAGAATTACAGTTACAATATCTAGTCTATTTGTATTTGACTCCAGCACCTCAATGATGCTGGCCTCTTCTTAATCACAGCTGATTCTTTAGTCCCAGCTGACCAGCATCCATTGTCCAAAATTAAAGAAAATATTCTGTCATCTATCCTATATTTGTGAGTCTAAACTTTCCTATCTAATTTATCTTTTATCATAACTAAGGAAAATTATAACTATAACTATTTAGTCTTCAACTACATCAGAGACCCCAGAAGCATACACTATTACCTAAGTAAACAGGAAATGCATTGTAAGCAACTTCCAAAAATCTATAATGACAGAGACAGCTGGCTACCTGAACAGTTCCTCTGCAATGTTGGGGCATCCTTCTTTAGCCTATAGGCCTAGAATCTCTCAGTCACTTCTCTCTGTGTCCTGTAGAATGTCTGGCAGTTTCTTCTGGGAAGCAGAAACCTAAAGGGTCATCTCGCCTTGTAATGTTTAGTGGTCACCTTCCTATGGGTCCTGCATGTGAAGTTTATACATTTTGTCAAGCAGTGCAGGCAAGAACAGTTTCTTGCCCAAATGGCCATTTTCTGCCAAGAAGAAGACAAACTCCATATAGAGTGTCTTTGATGCCCATCTTCCTCTTTGAAGTAAATGGGTGCTGCCAGGAGCAGACATGTCTCACTGTCCTGAAAAGTCTAAGTTTTTAAAACATTTTAAATACCATATTCTGTAGGTCTTTGAAGAGTTTGGAGATCACCTATCTAGTTGAAATATATCTATGTATACCTAGAAAGCTTAACTAACATGACTATAAGTGTGATTATCACAGATGACTAATTATTAATCTGTATTTCTTAATTATACATTACAATTTCAAATGAGCTATACAAACATACCTTAAACAAGAATAGAAATATACATACAGGCCGGGCGGTGGTGGTGCACGCCTTTAATCCCAGCACTCGGGAGGCAGAGCTAGGCGGATCTCTGTGAGTTCGAGGCCAGCCTGGGCTACCAAGTGAGTTCCAGGAAAGGCACAAAGCTACACAGAGAAACCCTGTCTTGAAAAACCAAAAAAAAAAAAAAGAAATATACGTACAGTATAACAAAATTAACTTAAAATTGTATCAATTAACTAAAATACATAGCAATGTAAAACATTTTAAACAAATTGTTACTCTTTATCCTATCATATCTATAATATCCCTTTTTTCTTTAGAAAGAGATGCCATTTATAATCAACCCCCTTTAAATAAAAATAAACATTTATAAACAATATTTTGGGAATTTGGATGTAGTTTCTCCTACTACTTCCTGCTGATAGGGGGCACTGGTAATCTTATGGGGATCCTGAGATAATTAAGAATTATGGTCAAGTACTGACTGGAATAGTTTGTGAGGCTGCATTGTCTGAGCCAGTTGCCTTGAAGTCATTTTGGATGTTGGATCATTTGGACCATGGTGTCATCAGAGACCTTTCAGGGGTCTTGGCTGATTAAACCATATGAGCCTGGAAGCAATCCACAGTTTCTCATCTTCTATGGAAACAAAAGCAGAACCTCTTTTTCCAAAGCAATGTATCCTTAGACATAAACTTTGAAGTCAAGATACTTTTAAAATATATATATTGGTTTAACTCAGTAGCCTTTACAATCAAATGTCTTTCTGCAGTTAAAAATACCAAAGACAATATAATCCAGAGTCTCTGTGTAATTTCCATCTTTATGTGGCTTATTTTTTATATTATTCTTATTGTCTCTTTAAAGATTTTATTTTTTAAAAACTATTTCTTTATATAACTGCATATATTCCTTTTTCTCTCTCTTCCAATCCTACATACATTTTTACACACATTGTAAACAGTTTAGAGATTTATTTCATCTGAATCTGTCTTATTGTGCATCTATAATCCTTCAGTGACCAGGAGAGATTTTAAACTGTTAAACCGTGTAGCTAGGATGAAAAGTGGCAGCCTTGGCTGCTGACTCCACCCACCTTAGCTTCCCAATATGGCAGAGGTAATTTACCACTAGCTCTGGGAGCCATGCTTTCTGCTAACTCTGGGAGGCAGTGGGTTCATGCCTCCATCCAGCAGCATGTAGCCCAGAAACCTCTTCATTTATTTATTTTTTTTTGTTTGTACTAGCAAAAGCTAAATCTACCTCGCAGTGCACTGTGTGGCTTAGAGACACCACCGTGAACTGCCACAAGAATGCGCCATGCTGCTTAGCTCATGGCAGCTGGCGGCCAGCTCCATCTCACAGGCAGCTGTCGGAAGACGAGTCTCTATATGCTGCTATTGGCATGAGATTGTGAGACTAGGAAGCCTAGGGTGGCTCCGTTTCTGTGCGTTCAGAATCTTTAAGCTGTTTTAGGTCTTTGTGGATCAATGCCCAACAGTGAGTGCCAAATGCTGTGGGATGTCTTCCTGTATGCTGTGAATATGTGTTGCTCTGATTGGTTGATAAATAAAGATGTTTTGGCCCATGGTAAGGCAGCTTACAGGCAGGCAGGAAATCAAGGACAGAGACAGGAAAGAAGAGGCACAGGCAAAGAAGGAACAACATGCCAGCAGACCAGTAAGCCATGGAACATGTGGCAAAACATAGATTAATAGAAATGGGTTAATTTAAGATCTAAGAGCTAGCTAGCAAGAAGCCTGCCATAGGCCATGCAATTGGTAATTATTATTAAGGCTCTGAATGATTATTTTATAAGCAGCTGAAGGACAGCAGCGGCTGGACTGGAAGAACGCAAGACTGTGTGGCTGGGCAAGACCAGAAAAAACTTAGGGCTACAGACCCCAGCATTTTGGAGGTGCCAGTACCATGGGATGACCACCAAGAACAACAGCAGCTGTGGAGTGGAGCCTGCCCTAGCTTAGAATGTAAGCTGTGTATACTACAGAGGGTAGAGCTGGAGAAGTGACCAAAGCCCATTGGAGGAGCCCAGAAGATCCTGTACGAATCCCAGATACTGGACATTGAGTTATTTACACTGTTGGAGTGTGGCTTTGTTTTGTTCAGATTGTGACTGTGTCCTTGTTCTTCCCTCTTGAAATAAGAAAGTATTTAACAGCCAGGCAGTGGTGATGTACACCTTTAATCCTAGCACTCAGGAGGCAGAGGCAGGTGGATAGCTGAGTTTGAAACTAGCCTGGCCTAGAGAGCAAGTTCCAGGACAGCCAGGGCTACACAGAGAAACTCTGTCTCAAAAAAAAAACAAACAAAAAAGTATTTAACATATTTTTTATTTCATAGGAGCCCACAGTTGACAGACTTTGAATTTTTGTTTGTTTGTTTGTTTGTTTGTTTTCTTTTTCAAGACAAGGTTTCTGTTGTGGACTATTCCCTTATACTGTGTGAAGATGTGCCACTGTGATTGGTTTAATAAAGAGCTGAATGGTCAATAGCTAGGCAGGAAGAGGTGAGGCCAGACTTCTGGGGACAGAGAGGACTAGGCAAACTAAAAAGGCAAGGTCACCAACCAGATGTGGAGAAAGCAGCATGAGCAGTACAAAGAGATGAGGTAACAAGCCATGCAACAGAACATTGATTAAAATAAATGGGTTCATTTAAACCATAGGAGCTAGTGGGACAAGCCTAAGCTAAGGCCAAACTTTCATAATTAATAATGAGTCTCTGTGTCGATTTTTGTGAGCCCAAATTAAAATTCACCTGCAGGTTTCTCTGTGTAGCCCTGGCTGTCTTGGAACTCATTTTGTATACCAGGCTAGCCTCAAACTCAGAGATCCTCCTGCCTCTGCCTCCCCCATGCTGGGGTTAAAGGTGTACATCACCACTACCTGGTGAGACTTTGAATTTCTAAAAGAGACTTTGGATTTTACAGAGATTGAACTTTTAAAGTGTTTGAATTGGTAAAGACTGTGGTACTTTTAAGTTGGTAATATGTTTTATATTTGTGATATTCATTAATCTGAGATCTTGATGAACCAAAAAAGGCAACAGTTATTTCTTAAAACGTGTTATGTGTCAACTGTGTGGTGGTAGCACATGCCTTTAATCCCATCATTCAGGAGACAGAGGCAATCAGATCTCTGAGTTTGAGGCCAGCCTGGTCTATAGAGCAAATTCCAGGACAGCCAGGGCTCCAAAGAAAAACCTTGTCTTGAAAAAAAAAAAGTGTTGTGTGTTAAGTTGACAAGGTGTCAATTGTACTTGATATTTTTATGTCAGCTTGACACATCTGAGAGGAGAGAACTCCTATTGAGAAAATGCCTCCATAAGATTGGGCTATAGGCAATCCTGTAGCCATTTTCTTAGTGATTGATAGAGAATTACCCAACCCATTGTGAGTGGGGCCATGGCTGGGCTAGTCATCCTGGGTTCTATAAGAAAGCAATCTGAGAAAGCTATCAGAAGAAAGCCTTTAAGCAGCTTTAAGAGCCAAAGTTACATTTTAAGTTTTAATTACTATTCCTTATAAATCCATGAAACAAAAATGCCTCTGATCTGCAAACCCTTTGCTGAAGGACAGATAGTTACTGAAATACTAGAGGCTGATTTTTTATGGGAGATAACAAGCTACATGTTTTTCACTCCCCTAAACAAAACTGGATGTGCTTGATCACCTGTGGGCAGGAGGTTCAGAGGCAGGAAATACATCAGGATATATACTTGCCCCTGATTGGATGTAGGCTGGAGGTATATCAGGATGTTTCTTGCCCCTGATTGGACCTGATGGGAAATGCAATGAATTATGGGTTTTCCTTCTTAAGCTGCTGCAAACTGTGACTTGGGGCCATTTCCCAGGAACCTGGGTATGGGCCTGGCCAGTATTTAATTAAAGCTTGTTTCAAATTTGTCTTTAAACTGTGGTGGTGGTCTTATTCTCGATCACTGGGATTAACACAGCACCCTCCATGGCCTCTGCATCACTCCTGCCTCCACGTTCCTGCCTTGCTTGAGTTCCGGTCTTGAGAATGTCTTCAGTGATGGACTATGTATTTGAAGCCTAAGACAAGTAAACTCTTCCTCCTCAACTTGCTTTTGGTTATGGTGTTTCATCATAGCAATAGTAACCCTAACCAAGATTCCAGGCATTTGGCCATTTGTCACTCATTCATTCACTTAACACATGCCCATTGTACACCATTATAGGTCAAGCAATGCTGCAGGAAGGACTTGTGTTTGCAATGGCATAAAAAACTGAATTCTTAGCCGGGCGGTGGTGGCTCACGCCTTTAATCCCAGCACTCGGGAGGCAGAGGTAGGCGGATCTCTGTGAGTTCGAGGCCAGCCTGGGCTACCAAGTGAGCTCCAGGAAAGGCGCAAAGCTACACAGAGAAACCCTGTCTCGAAAAACCAAAAAAAAAAAAAATTGAATTCTTGCATGGATTGGTGGAAATTGTTGTGATTTATGAAAAAAGAGAAATTTCTTCTAATTATTCCCACATATTTCTCTTAACCCAAGTCACTAACAAATAAAATAGAAAGCAAAATTCAGCTTTTTGGGATGTGTGTGTATGTGTTTGTAGTGTTTGTGGGAGTATGGGGATTTGTATGTCCATGATCATGTGAATGTGAGCACAGCAGGCATCTTCCACCTTACTTTTGGAAACTGAATCTCTCTCTGAACTAGGAACTCTACTTGTCTAGGCTGTCTGGACAGTGAGTTCCAAGGGTCCTTCTGTCCCCTGCCTCAGGCACTGAAGCTTCAGATGCATTTCACTGTGCCCAGCTTTAATTGTGGGTGATGGAGAGCTGGACTTATATCCTCACATTTGTGCTGCAGGCATTTTATTGAAAGCCATCTCTCCTGCCCCCAAAACTCAGTTCTTAGAAAGGATACTGGGGACTGCAATGTGGAAGAGGGATTGGTTGTCAGATAAAATTGAGGCTGTCAAGTTATTTAAATATCCAATAATTTTTTGTCATAATAATACCCCAAGAGGCTGGAGAGATGCCTCAGCAGTTAAGAGCACTGACTGCTCTTCCAGAGGACCTGGGTTCAATTCCCATCACCCATATGGCAGCTCACAAGTATCTGTAATTCCAAGATCTGACACCCTCACACAGACATACATGCAGGGAAAAAAACACCAGCACACAAAGATAAATAAATTATTTGAAAAAAAAATAATACCCCAAGAAATATCTGGGGTGTATTTACACTAAAAATTTCTTTTCTTTATTTGTCCAAAATGTAACATTAACTGAATACACTCTATTTTTAATCTCTTTTGGTAAATCTGGCAACCATAGAGAAATGAGATGAATGCTTGTTGGGAATCTAATTAATGTATGTGCCAGTTCCCTGCATTTACTCATCACTGGCCATAGACACCCAGCAAGGCCAGGAATTGGTAACTACCTGGAAAGACAGACATCTGCCAAAATCCAGGATGGTCTTTATTAAGCAGGTCAACCTGTTTGATTTGATAGGAGCTGAAAGAAAGGGAAATGAATATTCAGATGTCTTTAGTGGATGTGCATATGTCTCTGTAAACTTGCCTCTACTTAAAAGCAATTAAAAATTCAGTAGCTAAAGACATTTATCAATCAAATAAGTGTTTGAAGACTCATGTGACTTTCAAACTGAAGATGTTTCAAGATCAATGATTTCATTACATGGTGTTCTATAATCTGTGCTTCAGAGCCCTCTGGCAGTAATAAAGGGACACATTCATGTGCCATTAAGTTCCCTCTGGGGTAGAGGATGGTTGGGATCACAGAGATCCATGGAAATGTAAAAGGGGAGTTTGTTAGGAAGTCTTTCAGCAAGGAGTAAGTACTGATGTGGGAACATAACTTCAATTTACAACCTTGGATAACATTAAAAATACATTTAGATGATTACAATGATGCTTACTGTAGCTGTTATTATCTCATTTTGTTTAAATGAATTGGAATTTAATAAGAACCACACACTGGGCCACAGTGTCTGAGACATAACTTCTTTTGCTAATCTTGAAGTCTGAAGTGACAACAGAAAGATGACTATGCCTAAAAAGGCATCTTCTCAAGAGAGGTGATGAAACCCAGGCAGAGCCCGAGTAAGCTCTCCAGCTCCACTTGCAGCCATTTCAGAAATCCCAAAGCTAAGTACTACAGGCACCCTGCAGCCAGATGTTCTACCATGAGCTATACCCCTGCAGAGCAAGCCTCTGATGTGGGCCCAAATGGCAATGGTTGCCTCAGCTGCCTTTCAGGAACCTAGAGGCCACGTTTGTCTATCGCAAACTAACTGAAACCACCACACCTTTGCTTGGGCCTATTCAAGTGTGTCCTAAGGGTGACTCTCTGTGAAAAGAGACTAGGGAGGAAGAGAGACAAAAAGAATTTTGGTATATGTCAGAGAAAAATACTGAGAACCCCTGACCAACATGTAAGGGACAGACAACGCACAAGAAAAACCCCTAGATAGAGGCTGGCAAGATTGCTCAGTGGGTAAAAGCACTTGTCACGTAGGTGGAGCACATATGGTGAACCTCTGCACTGGCACACACACTCCTACCTTCCAACAAAATCAATTAATGAAAGTTTTTTGAAAGGAACAATCCCAATATACAGATGGGGAAAGGCAAGTGCTATGTAAATGACCTATACAGGGTCACAACTGTCATGGCCTAGCATCTGTCACTGAGCCTCTGGCCTTTCCAACCTTGGTCTATTTCCCACTCTTTTGCTTTGTTTTTTGCTTTTCCAGACAGGGTGTCTCTGTGTAATAGTCCTGGCTGTCCTGGAACTCACTCTGTAGCGCAGGCTGGCCTCAAACTCACAGAGATCTGCCTGCCTCTGCCTCCCAAGTATTGGGATCAAAGATGTGCTGTAGATGTAACCAACCGTCTTATTAAATAAGAGACACAGAGCCAATGTAAAGATAAAAGCCCAAGAAGTCAGAGCTAAGAGCCTTACCCGCTTTCCGCCAGCTAGCCTCTCCCGCCAAGAGACCTCTCCAAAAAGGAACTACTTCCTGTGCATTCGCCTTTAAATAGAGTTCTGTTCTGCCTTCTCATTGGTCGTAAACCCAACTACGTGACTGCCTCGTCACTGCCTGTCTGTACAGACCTCCGGACACACATTGGAGCGTGTGTCTCCAATGCTGGCAGTATCCTTGAACACACAGAGATCTACCTAGTTTTGCTTACCAAGTGCTGGGATTAAAGGCATGCACCACCACCGCCCTGGCTTTCCCTATGGCTTGCTAATAGCTCTGACCCCTAGGCAACTTTATTTATTAACATACAAATAAAATCACATTTCAGCACAAATAAAATACCACTATA
>CABHPH010132521.1:1523-30379 GCA_902168325.1 Peromyscus nudipes | reverse complement strand
AGCCACAGCACCCACTGTAACATCTGTGTCTTGATTTACATTTCTGGCCTAACTACCATTTCTGAGTCAAAGACATTTGCTCTGCAGCTCCACCCTCCATCTTCCACTCCAGACTAGGACTTCGGTTCCTGGAAAATAGCCCCATAGTGGGTCAGACCTCCGCTGGTTCCTTCTGGGAGCTGGATGACTGACATATGTCTCTTGGACTGGTCCGCATTAATCAGGGTCAAATCATTTCCTGTCCCTGCCTCACTGGGCTTAAGGCCAATCACCTTTAATTTTTCTTTCTTCCTCAAATCTTCCAAAGCTGGTGAACAAGCCCCAGAGACACTGATTCCTGCTTAAGGCCACGCCCCCTTTCCTGTTGCCTCACTGGGAGCTTTGAACCTCCATTTGTTGGCTCTCAATAGGACTCTCACAGGAGCCTCCCTGGCTCCAATCTCTCAGGTGACTTCGAAAGTTTGCTTTTTGAAGCACCTGCTAATTGATCACATCCATCCCTATCCAAAAATCCTCAAGGGTTCTTACTGTTAAGCAGCAGGTCCTGAGCCCCATAAAATCATCCCTCAAGGTAATAGCGCCTCAGCCCCCTTTTCCAGCTTCACCTCTAGCCTCGTCTTGCATGTCTTTACTGCATGCCTTATGTTCTCTTTTACACTAGGTTCACCTGATATGTTATATAGATTAAGCATTTGTCATATCTTATAATGGAATTATAATAGAACACAGCTACCCCCGTGTTTTATAGTATTCTATATGCCTATATTCAGATGGCTCCATCTGACTCATTTTTTTTTCCAAGTAGCATCTGAACTTTATAATTATTCAATGGATGTCTCAGAATCAAATTCAAAATTATAAGAAAAATAAGTCTGTCACCACCCCCATTGTTGTGCTTATTCTGTTCTGTTTTGTTTTATAGTGCTGAGGATGGAACCCAGGGATACATCCATGCTGTGCAAGTGCTCTACCACTGAACTACATAAACCTCCGACCTGTGTTCACGTCTTTGCAATCCCTTGTGTTCAATAAAATGGAAATGCTGTTAGACAGGTGATAAATGCCAATCTGCTCTGGTCACTTGCTCTCTTGGGTCAAACATTCTGTATCTGAAAATGCAGAGAGTGACCTAAATAACAATGTCAAGTTTTAGGGCCCAAAGAGACTATGTCTAAGTTTTGTGTTTGCAAGTGGAAAAGCTAGTCAGAGGAAGGAAATAAGTATAAGTTCATATGCCATGAGAGTAAACACCACATGTAGATCCAATGGGTGTTAGTAGGCAGACCACCAAGGGTCAAGACAACAGTCAGAAGAGCTGAAATCAACCCAACATTTTATGAGTCTAAAAAGCAAAACCAAACCAATGTTTTATGAGTCTAAAATGCAAGGAGAAGATCTCTTGACACTGATATGCTCTCTTCTGGCAAACAAGACATCCTCAGTTATCCAACTATGGAACCCTGTCCAGTGATCATGCCAATAAGCTAACTGTTCAGAGCATGCACAGGAAAGACCACTGTTTGGTCTTCTGATGACAACACTCCCATTTCCTTGGGAACTAGACTTCTGTCACTCAGAGTATCTGTGTTTGAATGCAGCTACTGCATATCTTTACTGTAAAGGAATTCTATGAGCTAGCACTAGACAGAGACAGAACACAGTCCTGGTCTCAGTGGTGAAAGCCTTTGACCCCACAGTTAGTGGACTGGACCAGCCTAGCTGTAAAAGAGAGTTCACATCCAGAGTTACTGACAAGGGTTTGGATATCATCAAGGAAGGACTGGACCCAGAATTGGCTCACCTATAGGAAAGCAGATGAAATGTGGAGAAGAGGCAGAGTTCAGCCCCTAAGGACAAGGCACCATCCCTTCAGCCCCTCTGCCACAGCCAGCTACATAAGCCAGTATATGTAAGTTGGGTTTTTGGTTGTGTGTACCTTCAAAGACCATGACTAATAAAAAGCCATGAGGAAACAGCAACAGGAACCTCTTCGCTTAAACAGAAGCAATGTTCTCCAATAGATCAATGACAATGCATTTTATATATAATGAGCAAGTTTTGGGACAATGTTTGATGTGCATTGAATACTACCAGTACTCAAAGACAGGTGTGAAACAGATACCATATGTTTTTAGACTCATAACATCACCAAGGACAGAGGGCTGAGTATCACACCTAGGCTGCTCAGAGGCTGGTCAAACCACCTCCCAACCTTTCCAGGTATGGCCAGCAGGCTGTGGTGATATGTCTTAAAAAAAAAAAAAAGATTGACATGATCTTCCGCACTTGCCCAAATTTTGTTCTTACACATAGACATGAGTCTCACCATCCTCTTTCAAAAGCCCAAGAATCCTTCAGAACCCCAGCTCTGAACTAGCCTCCTGAAAAGGCTGTATCAAGGGTAAAGGATCAGAAGCAGGAAGCCCAAGCCTCAAAGCAAGCACAGTAAAAGGAGTTCTAAAACCTAGCTGCAAAAGCTTTCCAATTTGCATCCTTGAAATGTCTGATTACATAAGACGGTTATGTCAGATCTGACTGTTCAACTGACACTGCTCCAGATGAAGACTTTGAAAAAAAAAATTCTGCCAAGCTCAAATAAGCCATCACATTAAATATATCCCCTCTAAACCTACTCGAAGCGGGGAAGATGGCAGGCCAGCAGAGCGGAAAGCTAAAGGACCCATGATGGGGCCACCATGATCATTCAATAGCACAAGTAGGATTTGTCCAGTACAAGTTGTTTCAACAGACCTGTAGGGAGCTGACAACTGCATTCCTAAAGGTTTCCAGTTAAGACCAATGCTGTTTACTTCAGACTGTCTAAAACACCAACAGCGCAAACCACTGCTCTTCCATCCACAGTTGAAACTGAGTCACAACATGAATTAAATAGATTTCTACTAATATCACACACACACACACACACACACACACACACACACACACAAATGAAATATCCCAGGGCACTATAGAAACTAAAGGTTAAGTACTGCTTTCTGCCTTTTGTTGAATAGGTCTCCTAGATTGCAACACGATATATGCTTCTTACTACAAAGGTCAAAGCGTTGTGGGAAACACTGCTCTAGGAGACAGATGATGATGGTGCACAACAGCATGGGGCTGTCGAGTAGACACAGGGATGCAAGTGGATCCGTAATACCACCAAGGGTGAGAAAACAGGCCTCAGATGGCTAAAACGGCAATGGGTGATGGATGAAGAGGAATCAGACATTACAAGGTTCAGAATAAAGGTCAGATACGAAAGATGAGAGGGAGCAGGTGAGAGCACAGGGAGACTCTACCAATTTGAGACAGGGTACCTCTGTGAGATGCCTCTGATGTCTGTTCCTGGGGAGTTGTCACTCAGAAAGATGGATATACAGGTTTACCTCCTGAGAGAACAAATGGTGAAACCAATGTGCTATAGTCATCTGCATATTTAACCTTAGGGCTAAGATCAGCTAGAGTGTGTGTGTGAATGGGGAAGAGAGGAAAGCCAGAATGAAACCTTGGACCAGACCAACAGTTAGAGGTGAGAAAGAGGTAGGCATGGAGACCTAGCGGGTGAGGTGGGGGTGCCTAGAAAATGGCATCTGCGGAGCCCTGTGGATGAAAGGATTTTCTTCATTGAATATAGGTTGAAAATCCAATATCGGGTTGAGGATGTGACTCAGTAGCCTAGAATGCACAGGCCCTACGTTTCATCTTAAGCACCACAAAAAGGGGGAAAAAAATCACTCTAACCTTAAAATACACAAATACACATACCCTCAGTAGACGACCACACACATACACACACACCATACACTTCACAGGGCACCCTCATAATGGTGGCTAACTCCAGGGTCTATGTTATGGATTTGAATCTGAAATGTCGCCCGTGGGCTCATGTGTTGAATGCTTGCATGCCAGCTGGTGCTGTTACTTTGGGAGGCTGCAGAAACTTTGAGAGGGATGTTCTAGCTGCCAGAAGTAGGTTATCGGGGACAGACCCTGGCAATTATACTTGGCTCTGGCTCCTTTTGAGCTCTGCTCTCTGGACCACTCTCTTGAGCTTCTAGCACACACTCCCACAGTCATGAACTGAGCTACCCCATTCCGCCTTCCCTACCACAGCACAATGAACCTTCTAAAACCATGAGCTAAAGTAACCTTTCTGCCCTTGACTTGTTCTCTGCCAGGCCTTTTAGTCACAGTGATGAAGCCAATTGAAACTTGAGCTTTGGAGGCTGTCTCTTAATGTTGCAGGAAGACATGGTATGTATCTATTTCATGTCTAACAGAAAATAACACTCATTTATCCTTAAATAACTCACCATCTGAGGATCAGGGGTGGAGATGCTCAAGGAGACAGTCAAGCATCAAGTACCCACCTGATGAAGTTATCTTTAAGGTAGAACATGCGCGCGCGTGTGTGTGTGTGTGTGTGTGTGTGTGTGTGTGTGTGTGTGTGTGTGCACATGATTGCAGGGAAGTACATACAGGCTCACATATGGAAGTCAGAGGACAACCTCAGATGTTGGTCCTCACCTTCCACCCTGTGTTTTTTCTGTTGTTTACCACTGGGAATTCCTAGCTGGCGCACAGACCTCTGGGAATTTCCCTGCCTCCATCTTCATCCATGACACCAAATCTTGTTAATTTGGGTTCTGGGGATTTAAACTCATGTCCTGACACTTGTATGGCAAGCACTTTGTCCACTGAACCATCTCCCAAACCTTCCGTTTTGTGATTTTTGTCTGCCAATTTCATGCCAGGAGGTGGGGAGTAATATAACTTCACCACAGCAGTCTTGGCAGCTGAGATCTGCTTAAGGATAACCTCCCTACACAGCTTCTATTTTGGACTCTAGCAGGCTATTTAACAAAAAATCAAATGAAAGGTGTTAAAAACCTCTGCAGTTAGAAGCTGTCTTCAAGAAGACTCCAGGCAGTGTGATTTACAGCCTTCAGTGACAACCATTAGCTGCTAAGCTACCAATTAGGGACGCCTGCCTTTTTAGTCAGTCCTACCCAAATGGCAACAGACAACTTCTCCTTCAATACCCTGTGCATTTTTCTCCCCAGTCTCACTTCACTCTGGTGGCAGCAAAGCTTCCAGATGGCTGCTGAAGTCACAAATTCCAGCCAGCATAAGAGACGGCTCCATAAATGAATTGAAAAGGATAAAATAATAAAAAATAAAACATGGACAGTCAGGATGCAGGGCCCTGACTGCATTCTCAAGGTGAGAAATGAGAACTCAGAGCAGCAACAGCCCTGGTGACTTCTTAGAAGGTAGAAATGTACACCCTTTCGGCTCCAGTGCAAGTCAGGTGGAAGAGAGGCTGATCCAACAGCCTGCATTTTGATGCCATCACCAAACATTTTACATAAAACTTGCAAAGTACCGACTTGAAGCAAAGCCAGCTGATCATCTTGATCTCCAGAGAAAGAATTTTTAAAAGTGATCTCAAGGCCCAATTCACAACTGCGGACACAGAACACAGGAAACAATGTCTTAATCTCCAAGGCAATTCCTAGCAACTAGCACCTGGGAGGCCGTGAAAACTCTGACAGCTCCAATCAGCAGATGAACACGGGTCAGAAAACACACAGTAAAGTAACAAAACAGACAGAAGCTTAAAAGAGACTGTGGCAGGCTGGGGCTATGGTTCAATCAGTAAAAATCTGTCATCTAAACATGAAGAGAGGACCTAAGTTTGATCCCCAGAACCCATGTAAAAAAGCCATACGGTTAACATGTGCTTATAATCCCAACACTGAGAAGGAGACAGGCAGATCCCTAGAACATGCTGGTGAGCCAATCTAGGAACCCAACTGGTAAGATCTAGGCTAAGTAAAAGATTCTCTCTTGAAATGTTTAAATAACCATAGATGAGGATTGACAACAGAGCATTATACACATATGCATTATATACAACTGTACACACACACACACACACACACACCCATGCAGCACACAAAGCACACGCACAGAGAGAACCTGCTCTAAAGAAGGGTGAACAGTGACTTTCTGAAAGAATCAGCAATCACCAAATGAACATGTGTGTTTCACATAGGCTGAGAAAGCATGAAAGGCCACTTTTGACCAGGCCGTGGCTTCAGCTCTGAGAAGGCAGTAGTGCAAGCAGTTGGCAAGGCCACTTCCAAGTCTGGCCGTCAGGTTTCATATTTCTAACTAACGGTGGGTCTGAGCATCTTCATTCTCTAGGCCCATGTTTCTAGAAGAGTAAAACAAGGATATGGCCAGCACTAGCCTCATGAGAGAACATGTGTGCAAATTTATATATGGGAGAATTTTCAGTGTAGACCAGGTACCATGGAGCAGTCAACACCCACGAGTATTCAGCAGTAGCAGAAATCACCATTATTCGTGTGAAAAAGTTATGTGCACCAGAATAGAGAAGAAAAAGTAAGAAAGACAAAGAAACTCACTCCACAGGGAGGAACATTCATCTCAGGATGACTTTGGGCAGTCTAATCAAAACAAGCCTACATATCCCTGGAGACAGGTAACTGGCAGATTTTACGTGTTTCACCCAGCATCAGACAGCCTTGTTCCTGGTGCATCTAGAGTGCTGCTTTGAATCTTCTCAAGCTTGCTTGCTATTTTCTCAACAGGAAACAGAAACACATGAACCAGATAGGAGAGAATGCAGTCTCCAGCTGCCCAAACAACTACCAGGGCACAAAACCAGGGAACACCACACAGTCCCGCGGGCGGGTCACTCCAGTGTGCCCCTCCTGGCTTGAGTGGGTGGGTAATACATTCTGATATGTCAAGCTCAGAGTCTGGTAGCAAGTGAGTGTGGTAGCAAGCATGGACAGACTTCCCTTCTATCTCTCTCTCCCCCTCTACCCTAGCAAGCTGCCGGATGTCACTCCTTGGCCTTTCCCTTGGCCTTTCAGGGTGTGTATGAGGATGCTAGCTAGCTCCCTTAACCTGACACACTCCAGCAAACTGCAGGGAACAGAGGAAGATCAGGAAGTCATTCTGAGATAGGCAGGTCTGGAAGAGAGAAATGCAGCCAAGCTCAGAGAACAGACTGCACCACCAAGTTCTAGAAAACGAAAGTGAATTCGGAGCTTCACTGATTCCCCCACTGAGCTGCAGCCTCTGAAAGCTGGGAGAAAAAAAAATCCTCTTTGTAGGTAGGCAGCCCCCCTCAAACCATTACCAAATTCAACTGCCTGCTTTAAAAATAAGTAAGTAACTTAAGTGTTCTCCTCTGAGCCAGGAGCAAGGGCTAACTCCATTAACCTCACTTCCTCTCCTCCCCCCATCTCCATCTCCACCTTTCATCAGGAAGGATCTAACTTTCATTCTACATACTACAAACTTCCTTTTTAGGCTAAAACACAAAATAAACACAGTCTCCAAGAAATAAGGCACGCCTTCTCATCTCTCTTATACTCAATCTACTTTTTTTCTTTTTCTTTTTTTGGTGTTTGTTTGTACTTTGGGGTTTTTTGTTTGTTTGTTTGTTTGTTTGTTTGTTTTGAGACAGAGTTTCTGTGTGTGTAGCCCTGGCTGTTCTGGACCTCACTCTGTAAACCAGGCTGGCCTCGTAATCTAATTATTTTTTGAAGTGATGCTGCTTGGCTTACTTAGAAGGAAGACAGGAGTCTAGACTCCAGCAAGTGAAGCAGTGGGGGTAGTAGCAAGAGAACAAGACTTTGTAAACAGTGAACACACTAAGATTACACGTTACTATATTATGCCAGTATCGATACTTAAGAGAGTACTAGCCATGAGCTCGTTACAGCTGGGGATAGGGGTCTTGACTGCAATCAGTGATCCCTGTGAGGGATAAGATGAAGCCCCTAAAGAGGCGGAGAGAAAGCAGAGCCAGAAAGAATAATTGGGGGAAAGGCAATCTAGGCAGGATCCTGGGAAATGTGAGAAGGAAAAGCCCTCTTTGGGCTCCGGAAAAAGCCAAAAAAAGCCAGCACACTCTGGAGCCCCTGGTTTCAGGAGGAAGTTTATACTTAACTATATACATTATAGGTAAACACCTCATTAGCCAGGGGCCCAACCATCACCAGCCCTGGAGCCAGTGAGAACCCATTAAGATACTCCTTAGAACCAGGAACTCCAAGCTTCAAGCAAGCTCTAGCTTTCCTCAGGGAAATAAGTGCCTGAAACGGGTGAAAAGGCCCTTTCCAGGAATAACGAACTCCACGTCTGACCAAATAAGGCAAGTGAAAGCAAAAGGCCAAGGAGGACCTTCCCCAAAGCAGCCAGCAGGATGACAGGGACTGCACCCCAACTCCAGCCTGGATTGTGGATGGGAAGAGAAAACACTAACAGCTACAAAAGTGGAACTGAGGTGCCAAGGAGCAGCCTGGGATACACCGCTTCCATCCCCTGCATGAGCTCGGTCTGGGAACCTTCGGATGACCCGAGCTGCTGTGCACAGTGCAAACCAGCGCCGTCTGGTACTAGATTTCAATGCGAACCTTTTTCTTTCTCAAATCCCCAAGTACAGACTCACAGTCCAAAGTTTAGATAGGACCTCAGTGTTACGTAGGAACCTACATAATCAATTTCCGTTTTTCAGAATGAAAACAATTACAAGACTTATTTCATGTAAGTATTTATTTCACTGTATTTTTTGGTTTCCAAATTAAGTCCAAATTTCGTGTTTTAGGAAATCTTCTTATAGAAGAAATGGCTTGGTTCTTTATAATATATTTTCCTCCTCCCATATGCCAAGAGTCCTTTATATGCTGAGAAAATTTAAAATAAACACCATAGGAAAAGATTGCTATTTCTATAATAAAGGTTGGCTGTGGGAGAGGAAAAAAAAAGTCTATATTGGACTTAAGCTTAGATTCTGCCACTGTCTCCTGTAGGTTTCCAGACCAAAAAGTGTGGGCACATGGCAAGAGAAGACAGACGCGCACACACAGCTGGGAGAACACATTCCATAGATTTTTCCAGAAAACCTAGTACTGCTTTTCCCTTTCCTTGGGCCATGTGGGTTTCTAAAAGCAAACCAGCTCACCGGAAAATGAAACAGATGGCAATAAACGGTCACAGCCGGGAAAAGAGGCCTGGGAAGGGTTAAATGCTCAGAAAACAGTGCGTCACCTAAACAGCATGTCAACCCCGCCAGCCTTCCAGGACCAGAGTCCTGCCTCTCCACTTCAAGCTCTTTGTGTGATATGGTCTCTCACTTATCCTCCAGCATCTTTATGTTTTGGAAGTCTGGAGCGAATCCTGCCAGCCTTAGCAGGGTAGAGAAGCGCCCAAGGCTGTGTGCGCATCTTGACCCTGACCTAAGGCAGAAGAAGCTGAAAAGCACAGGCTGGTGAGAAAGGAGGAAGTGCCCATCCATTTCCTAAATACACGCAGAACTGGGTCAGCTGGCTCATCCTGGACACACTGAGGGAGGTGGGGGTGTCCCACACACTCAGCAGAAACCCAGCCTTTAGGTTGTAAACCGGCCAGCTATGCCTTTGGCATGTTCCAACATTTCTCCATCTTGTTTGGGGGTGGGGGTGCAAGACACACAGACACAGATATACTTGAGGCATCCAATCTCTAGGTTCAGAGGCTGGTGTCTGGGGCTAGTTCCGTGATTGCATGGAGTACATTTGATCAGACTTGACAGTTCAGTACTTGTCAATGCATTAAGGCCAGAATTAGGTCTTTTGAGGCCTGGTACATAGCACAAGCTTGCGAGACACTATCAGAAGCAGGAAAGGAACTGAGCACTTTAAAAACCCTAATGATCCTGTCTCTCAGTGAGTCTAACCTATGGTTGGTTTATTCCCATCTACTCTCTATTCTACTTTCTAAACAAACAAACAAACAAACAAGCAAAAACAAAATAAGCCTTCCAAAGCCAAGACCCAAGTAGATTTCTTCTAGGCAATAAACAACAAGAAAAAGGTGGGGGGAAATCAATCTGTCAGCAGCTTGTGTCAGCAAGACGACATCTCGAGTCCACAGGGAGCAGTGTGTGTCCCTCCAACACCAAACAAGCCTTGAAATGAAATGACCTAGCAAACGTAGTTCTAGGGCACAATTTCTGGCCTGTAAGACTGAGTTATATCCAGGGCAGAAAACAACATGGTCCCCCTCCCCAGTCATTTTTGCATCGCAAATGATTTCTGAGCATTTGATTATTTTTAGCACTTTATACAGTGGAGTCTGCACAAAGCAAAAATAGATGTTTGCTTCATATAAAACTTGTAATGGGGTGGGCGTTGCTTGTTGTCCCAGACTCATTTAATACTGAATTGAGATGGTCCCAATATAGATCACCACTATCATCACACATTTTTCTAAAAGAGGCTTATGTGGAACATGGCAAGCCTTCTAAACCCAGTACAAGAACCTGACATATACCATGCTTGTCTAGGAGCACCACAAGTACTGACGCCAGGAGTTCTGAATCCTAAAGAGAACACAGTTCAGAAATGACAATGGGGATGGGCTTCACCCACATAAGGGTTCTACCTTGGACTGGACCTTGGGGTCTCTTCTTACTGGAGTTGCTATCTTTGGCACTGGCCTGCTAACCTGACTCTGGCTGTAACCAAAAAAGCACTTTCTAAGATGGCCAGGCTGTCAGGCTTACTTGGGCCCCTTCCAAAGGTTATCAGGTGAATTACTTGGAAATTTTGTCTACTTGAAACAGGTGGTATGTTCTCTTTCTGAAACGCTGAGCGGCTCATCACAGTTAAATCCTATGAGTTACATAATCCAGAGGGAAGGAGTTTAATTCAAGCTGCTCTGGCAGCTAACACAATGCTTGCTGTTCATGGGAAACAGTGTTTGCTGGCTGGAAGTGGAAACCTTCATTCCCCTCTCCCGATGCTTCCCCTAGTGAGGAGGGTCTACCCTTAAGGACACCACTGCCGTGTTTCTCTGTGACCACTCAATCCCTCTTCTCAGTGGGAGGCAACTCCATGCAATGATTGGCAGGTCTGTGCATGTTCAGGCCAGCCCCTGTAACTGCCCAGAGAGAGTCTGCAGTGATGAGATCCCCATCCCCACTCAAGGGGAAGGAGAACCAGTAAGTGTGTGTGGAACTCACCTGTAGGGCAGTGAAGTCACAGGCACAGGCTGTAACAAGGAGGGCAATCACTCCCTGGATCTATCATCTCCCGAGAAGCTCCCAGGAACATTTGCTCTCAGGCCACTCAGAGGAGGAGATTAGATAGCTATGCTAATTAGAATAACTACTTCAGTAGTTCTTAAAGAAGTGAACTTGGAGATTGTGGGGCCCTCCTGTTCCATTTCTTGTAACAGAAACAAGTGACAGACAAAGTTTTAAAAAGTGCTTGTCTGAGCTACTGACCACTTTCTTTTAATCTGATGTTTAACTTTCCTCTTCATTCCAGAATGCTTAATAATGCTAATACTCTCTATCAGAACAGCTATAAATATACTGGTTAAGAAAATGAAAGACAATTTAATATTAACTGTCCAATCTCTTTAAAACACACACATTTTTATATAATCTAAGCATATCATTCTGTACAGCTTAATGATCTTGATTTTATTTGTAGCAGTGTGTAGGGGAGTAAGGACGCAATCCCCCATAAAGACGATCCCTGGCCTTCTTTCACACATCACTGGAAAGAGATAAAGCACAACGTGCTACCTGGGAATGGCCACTGCAGATTCTCTCAAACAAAAAACCCAAGCACAACACACCATCTAATGTGAACCTTCCCACAGCAGAGAAGCAAGAGCAGTAACAGACTGTCTGCTTAAAAGGAAAGCCACTGAAGAGGGTCCTGCTCAACTAATGACTCATCGGAATGTCTGTTCTCTGAGCACACCTAGGCAGGCAACCAGCAATTTCATAGCTAATTCTCCTGTAAGGAGAAATGAATTTCCATCGAGTCAGCTCTGGGTCCTTACATAATCTATATGACCCTTCCTCCAATCTATTACCCTTAACTTTGGCGCTATATAACATGGTGTGTGTGGGGGGGTGCACGTGTGTGTGTGTGAGCATGCACATGCATGTGCACGTGCGTGTATTACAAACACATTAAGCTAACTAATAGAAATAACAAGTACAGTCAGTCCTCTATGTCCAGGGTTTCCACATACATGAATCAAATGTTGGCAGAAACAACCATTGCGAAAAGAAAATTGTGCTTATAATGAACATGTAAGGACATTTTTCTTATTGTTCACTAAATTATCTCACTAATACACAGCAATGATGTGATATTAGGTCTTACAAATAATCTCAGATGATTAGGGTATACAGGATACTATGCCTAGTTTATATGGAAACACTATGCCATTTTATATAAAGCATTGAGTAGTGGTTGGTTTTGCTACCTCTAAAGGTTCTGGAATTAATCCGCTGTGAATACTAAGATACAGCTCTATTTATATAAAGCTATTGATATTAGTAAGGTGTTATCATTTTTGTATTTTTGTTTTTTGTTGTTGTTTTTGTTTGTTTTGTTTTCAAGACAGGGTTTCTCTGTAAAGCTCCGGCTGTCCTGAAATTCACTCTGTAGACCAAGCTGGCCTCAAACTCAGAACTCAGAGATCTGCCTGCCTCTGTCTCCCAGGTGCTGGGATTAAAAATGTGCACCACCACCACCCGGCAAGATATTATCATTATATAACTAATAATTACAAAGCTAAAAAGTACCTACTTGCATTTAATTAACTTCCTGCAATGTTTTAGGAGCTATATACATATTTCACAGTATTGTCTAATTTAATTATCCAAAAAACATCCTTTAGCAAAATCTGAGACTGCAAGAACTTAAATTTTATAGTATCACATAGCCAGAAAGTAAACCATGGCAATCTGCCCCCACCATGCCTCCCAAAGCACTCAGAGCTACTACATTTGAGTCTGAATGTTCAGACAGCAATGACCACAGAGTCACTTGCAGGATTGACTACATGGAACTAAACCTATGCTCCAATAGCTGAAATCAGTAATATCAAGTGAGCCGTTATTTCTTCCATTGAGTCAAAACTGCAGGAGTTATCTTACTTTGACATTTTCATGACACTATAGAAATAAAAGACAGCTTGACCTCTCAAGCACTACCCTTTCGATGGCTCTGCAGAGGTTCACAGTTAGAAATGTCTTTTAGCACAGGGTTACACAAACACTAGGTACGCTCACAGGTAAACTCAAAGAGACACAGAAACCTAGAGTATGACAAGTGTTCTGAGATCTAGTCATCTGGAGAAACTGTTCTTGGGAACATCTCAGGGTTTCTGTTGCTGATGTGATCAAACACCACGACCAAAAACAACTTAGGGAGGAAAGGGTTTATTTCAGCGATGTAGTCCACCATCCAGGAAAGTCAGGGGAGGAACCTGAAACAGAAACTGAAGCAGAGGCCATAGAGGAATGCTGCTTACTAGCTTGCTCCTCATGGCTTGTTCAGCCTGCTTTCTTATACTATCCAGGACCGCTTGCCCAGGGCTGGCATTGCCCTCCCATATCAGTCATTATCAAGACAATACCCTACAGACTTACCTACATGATGGGGGAATGTCTTTTTGTATGCTGTGAAAATACATTGCTCTGATTGGTTGACAAATAAAGCTGTTTGGCCAATGGTGAGGCAGAATAGGGTTAGGCGGGACATTCTAACTAGAGAGGAGGAAGGAGAAAGGCACAACAGAGGAGATGTTGCCAGTCACCATGAGGAGCAAGATGTAAAAGCACCAGTAAGCCACAAGCCATAGAAATGGGTTAATTTAAGATACAAGAACTAGATAGCAGGAAGCCTGCCACGACCATACAGTTTATAAGTAATATAAGCCTCTGTGTATTTACTTGGATCTGAGCAGCTACAGGAGCTGGGTGGACATACAAAAACTTCAGCTACACCTACAGGTCAATCTTATGGGAGCATTTTGTCAACAAAGATTCCCTCTTCCCAGATATATCTAGATTTATGACAAAATACTAACCAGAACAGGAACTCTACCCATTTCATCATGGCAGTCACAGGAACATCTCAGCTCTTCAATCTCATGCACAAATGTTGGTTGGGTGCTCATGGCACTCATGGCTCTGTTAGCAATGAGGACTCAAAGACTAAAGAATCTCACCACAAAATGCATGCACAGGGAGCAGAATAAGTGCTGGTGCTTTTCTGAGCTCTGAAGACATCTCGAACTCCAAAATTCTCATTGGCAAGGCAACCTGGACTAAAAACTAAATTTGTAATCCTGTTATTCGATGGACTTCTCAGGTGAGCACAGGATCTGTGTTAGCTACATTCTTCACCGGAACAAAAGCACCTAATAAAGGAGATTAAACAGAGAAGGCTTTAACTGGGCTTATAGTTTAAGGGGTGCAGCTCATCCAATCAAGGGTGGCATGGGGCCTGCGGGGATCTGATCACATTGCCTCCACAGTGTAGGAAGCAGCATTGAATGAATGCTGGCACTCAGCTTGCTTCCTCTTTTTAATGTAGTTTGGGACCTCTACCTTAGAATGGTGCCACCCACACTTAGGGTGGGTCTTCCAACCACAATTAACCTAATCTAGAAACTCCTTCACCAACAGGTGCAGAAGTTTGTCCCACATGGATGCTAGGTCCTGTCAAGGTGACAGTACTGGTCACCACAGGGTCCATTCCACAAAGGTGGGAAATTAATTAAAAGGGTTAGAAGTGAACTATTTGCTCCAACATTGCTACATTCTCTGATACTGTCACTCAAAAGAAAACAACAAAAATCACTACAGAAGTCAAAACTGAAATATCCAAAAAAAGCTGTTTTCTATAAAATCTTATGTAATTAAAATTTTTAACCCATATCAAACATTTTTGTGAAAAGAAATACACCTACGTAAAAACTCAATGTGTTCACTTTACAACCTTTAAAAAGCCCAAGAGTGCAAGCATTAGAGCGCTGTGAAAATAATAATTTGTCTCCTTCTACATGCCATAAACAAATTATGAGTCGGAAGGGCTAATATTTCAAGATGTTTGTAAAATGTGTAATTTTACTGCCACTGGTTATTGTATGAGCTTCGGATAAAAAGGTTAGCACCCTTCGAGTTTTGGAGCCAGCGTAGAGTGTTGTTAATTACCGCTGGAAGATGGAGGCGTGGGGCCCAGGGGAGGCTCACTGGGTAAGCACTTGCTGGGAAAGCATGGGCACTGGGCTTCAGAGTCCCAGCACCCACACACATGCCAGGTGGGCAGGGCTGCCTGTGATCCAGTGCTCAGGAGGCAAAGACCTTTGGAGTAAGTCCTCCATCTGAACTAGCCATACCATCAAGCTCTGTGTGCAAGTTAGCAAATTGCCTTAATGTACAGATGGAGAGTAATTGAGGTCAACCCATTAACTCCACACATACATGCACGCATAGCTGCAAACACACACAAGTAAGCACACATGTGCACATACAAAAACTCCACACACACAAACACACAGAATTTTTTTTTAATCTGGGGGGAGGGGTTTGCAGCCTGAGAATCTGAAATGCAGCCATCTAAATGTACTGAAGTAGAGACTTTCCCCACAGACAGCCTACTGCCCTTCCTGCTTCCCTTATAGAATTTGTCACACTTTAACTGTAGTCTGCCCTGCTACAGTGGAACAGTTGGAAGGCTCAAAAACAGCTTACCCTATCCAAAATGATATTATAATTTTTCATAAGGTCCAATAGGGTCAGAGATTAGAAGAGACAAACCTTTCGATCAAGAAGCCATTTTTCCGTAGGAGAGATACTTTTAAAGTAACAGTATATCTTTCCATTAGCTGGAAGAGTACAAATAACAGAATCAAAAGTAAGGAAACCCGAACTATGACCATGGACATCTCTAGTGACCCAAAAAGCCCCTCACAGCTCCAGATATCTATAACATTGCTAGACTGGATGGTCCACTCACTGGCATCAGCAATCCTGGAGACGTGAGACCTCAGCTCTCACTGCAGAGCTACACGATCTTCATTTTTAACAAGATGCCCGAGAGACAGCCCTGTACAGTGAAGTTCAAAAACCAACTGTCTACAGCATCCAAATCACACCAGTGCAGACTGCATGACAAGACAGAACTCAAGGGCAGGTAGCAACCTGTATCTCACACCATTCGGCGGTATGGAGAGCTACATGGCTCTTTGTGTCTCCAGGTCCCCATTTCAATAATACTGAAACACGGGATGGATCTGTGGGACACAAACCTTATTTCCCAATAAACCAAGCTGCTGTCACATTTAGCTAGCATCTTGCAAACACCACTCACCAAAGAAGAAATACCTGCAGTTGTTCTATCACTGCTCGATTTGATGCTAGACTCCATGAGGGCAGCCAAGGGTGGATCTAACTGGGAGGGGAATCTGTGTTGCAACAGGATTCCAGGGCCTAGTCTGGAGCTAAGCTCATAGGAGCTACATGCTTTCAAAGCACTTCAAGAATAAATAAATAACTGAAATGATTTCCCATCAAGAAGTTCTGAAGCTGAGCATGGGGGCACACACCTGCATTCCCAGTACACAGAAGCCTGAGGCAGGAAGGTCCAGACCGAGACTGCCCTGGGCTACAGAGCAAAACCCTGTCTCCAGAGACAAACCAACAAAGGAACCAAAGAAATCTCTGAATTTTAGCCCGGTCTTTGCTCCCCCTACCCCACCCCCAGAAAGATACTTCTTTGGCTCTAAGTATTTTGGGGTCCTTTCCTAAACGATAGGTAGAAGATCATCTGTAAGGCTTGTTCCTGTTCTTGTGCATTAATTAAATTCCTCTGAGTGCAGTTTTCCTTTACGTACTGAAGCCACCTTCAAATAAAAACAGTAGCTGAGGGTGAAGCAGTGGTGGGCGGGAGGCTCAGTTTTCACCACCACCTGCCCTACCAGCCCCCTCTACAGCCACAGCTGCTCCTTTCAGATCCCTCTTCTTCTGTCTCTGGAAGTCACCTCCTTCCTCACAGAACGCTACCACTTCTTCCTCCAAGTATGTATCTTCCTCCACGGTTGCTGAGTCTTCCCAGTAACCCTTTCTACATGAGCCGTCACCCACTCACACCTGCTTGGAAAGATCTAGACCGCTAGCCACATTCCCGAAATCTGGGTGGACCTCAGGAATCCCACTGTCTACTTGTATCTAGCAGTGTCTCTCAGGAGCCCTCAAGTCAAGAACCTGCATCACCTTCAGCCCTGCCTCAGTGATGCCAACAGTTTGAGTGTTCACCCATCCATCCTATTTGTCAATACAATTGCTCCTTGCGTTTCGAAGAACTTCAATCTGCACTTGTTAGTTTCTACCTATTATAATTTTACATAATTCTGTGACTCATTAGACTATAAAGCCAACCAGCACTGTGTGTTTGTGTGTGTGTGTTGTGTGTACAAGTGTGTGCAGGTATGCTCACCCATGCAGGTGAATGTTGAGGCCAGAGGTGACATTGAGATGTCTTCTTCAATCATTTATCCATTTTTTTTATGACTAAGACTCTGGGGCTATTGTATTTATTTTTGTATAGATTGTATTTATTTTTTGAAATTTTTTAATTAAAATATAATTACATCATTTCCCCTTTCCGTTTCCTCCCTCCAACCCCTCCCATTCTCCCACCCTTGTGTTCTCTCCCCCCCCCTCTCTCTCTCTCTAATTCAATCAGCGTAGAGAACCCTAAACAATATAAAAACAAATCTACCATGTGTCCCAGCGATACCATTCCTTGTCTGATACCATGCACAAAGGTCTGAACATCCCACTCCACAGATAATTGTTCAGCCATGTTTATCTCAGCACTATGCACAATAGCTAGGAAATGGAAACAACCTAAATTTTCCTCAACTGATAAATCAGTAACAAAAAATGTGCTGCATATTCATTTCATTTCTAAGACAGCCTCTCAATGAACCTGGAGATTGCCATTTCAGCTACATAGCTGACCCCTGGACCTGTCTCTTCCTACCCCTGAGTACTGGGTTACAGGTACACATAAACACACCAAGCTTTTACACAGGTGCTAGAGAGCTGAACTAAAGTCTCCATGCTTGCACAGCATGCACTTTATCCACAAGCTATCTCTCCAGCCTGTGACCCGCACCATTTAAAAAAGAAATACCAGGGGTTTTTAGACATTCCCACCATTCTTGATATACATACATACAAACACCAACACACTCTTCTCCAATACAAGGTCATTGTGGTTCAATCTTGGATTGTTTTCTTTTTTAGATTTATTTTATGAGTATTTTGCCTAACATTGTGTGTGTGTGTGTGTGTGTGTGTGTGTGTGTGTATTATGTGCACCATGTGTGTCCTGGTGCCCATGGAGCCCAGAAGAGGAAATCTTGTCCCCAGAACTGGAGTTACAGATGGTTGTGAACCACGATATGGATCTATAGATCTGGGAATTGAACTTGGGTACTCTGGAAGAGCAGCAAGCACTCTTCTTACTTGCTGAGCCATTACCAGCCCACTGTTCAATCTTAAACACATCACAATAACAAAATGCACCAATGATTAAAACCCACTCTTGCTTTCAATTATACATGCATTCACCAAGCCATCTATGCTAACAGTGAAGTCTGGAGAGATGATAACCAACATACTCCCTGAAGGCAATGATATCCTTACGTACTTTTCAGGTAATATTTTATCTTCCAAGTATACTATTACAAGTCTAGAATCTAACCTGTTTATTCTGGAAATTCTGTTTAAATCCTCTCTGACTTCTCTCGATTTTCTCTCAAAAGATGAGTTTGATTCCATTTGCCTTCCTATAATGTTGTCCTTAATGCTAACAGCAGCCTAAGCCTGTGGACTTCTCATTGACTCTCTCCAGCAGAAGGAGAAGCCTCCATGCATGTACTGTGTGTACTATGGTCGGTGGGTTTTCTTATGAAGACTTCTTTAATCAGGTATGGTGGTGCAAGCCTCTGATCTAAGATTTCGAAGGATAAGGCAAGAGGTTTTCAAGCTCAGGGCTAGTCAGGGCTACATAGTAAGGAACCCCCCCAATCTCAAAAAGAGGGGGAAGAGGCCAGTGAGATGGCTCAGTGGGTAAAAGCACAGCCATGCAAGCAAGCCTGACAACCTGAGTTTGAACCCCAGTAACCACGTAAAGGATGAAAGAATGAACCAACCCCACACACTTATACACATGTCCTCTAACCTCCATACATGCACTGTGGCACACATATTCTTACACACACCACACAGGGACACACAATAATAATAATAATAATACACACACCACACAGGGACACACAATAATAATAATAATAATAGTAATACCATATTTTTTAATTAGAAGGGAGTTTTTTTACTGAGGCAAAACATAGAAAAGTATATGTAGAAAGTATGCAAACTGTTTAGTAAAGAACATTAATTTTCAAAGGAAACTCATTTATGTGAGTAGCCTCCAGACCAAGAAGTTAAATGACACTGGGACCCTAGGAGTATCCCTTCGACTCCTATGCCCAATCATCATTGGGTCTCTTGTAATCAAGAGGCCCCTGGTTACCTATCAAGACCCTAGCAACCTGCAGTTCTGTTTTAAACACCAGGACTAACAGAGTAGCAAGAGTGAAATCGCTCCAGGCTGAGAGGAGGCGTTGACAGGCAGAGACTATGTTCCAGTCCTAAGACAAGTTCACTGTGAGGGAGGCATCAGCAGCATGCTTCCCCAGCATGGAAGGCCATGTAAGGTAGAAGAGCTGAGCTTACAACCCTGTGAAAATCCTTATAATTAAATGAATGTCTTCACCAGCGTAACTTCACCATAATCCCAGCCACGAGACAACAATGCAATTATACATGATGCTAATCCCACATCCCCCAAAGTTCAGAACAGCAGGTGGGAGGACACCAGAGACATCCCAAGCCAACTGGGAAGAAAAGCCCATTGTTTATGGCTTTATATGTTGGTGTCTTTGACAAGGAGGGTAAGAGGAAATTCCATTGTATAATCCACAGACTTGTCAATGGACCATCTCCCCTGCAGGAGGAATTTTCTGGCTTTGTGCTATGTTGCTTATTTCCAACAAGCAGTCTTGGGACAAATGAGGCGCTGCTCTCACATCACAATAGGAAATGAGACGGCAGGTAATAACAAGCAACCAAGATTCAGTTAGAAAAGGTGATCAGAGGCCAAGAGGACCAAGACAGACAGTTGTCATCAATCCCCGAATTGTTAGATTCAGTTAGAAAAGGTGATCAGAGGCCAAGAGGACCAAGACAGACAGTTGTCATCAATCCCCGAATTGTTCTCAGTTAGAGGACCCATCTCTACTTTCCTGCTCAAAGCTCTCAAGGAGAGCTGCAGAAATCAGCAAGAAGTGGAGTCCAGTTTAGAGGTGTTTTCCTTGAAAATCACCCTTACTAAGAATCCCACATGTGCATGAGGTAACTGTCACCATGCCAAAAGTTGTTCAGATGTAAGAGCACACATAATAATATTCTCTTATTTGCTTATCCGACAAACACTTTCTGAGCACACTCTGTGTGTGTGTGTGTGTGTGTGTGTGTGTTTTCTCAAGATGGTTTCTCTGTGTAGCCCAGGTTATCCTGGAACTCACTCTGTAGACCAGAATGGCCTCAAACTCACAGAGATCTGCCCACCTCTGCCTCCTTAGTACTGGGATTAAAGGTGTGTGCCGCCACCACTGGGCCTATTGAGCAGCTTTTAAATCCAGGCCATCTTTCAGAAGCTGAGATGGAATTTCTGTATTCATGAGGCTTACATTTGCTCAGGAGAGAGACAGCTAGTAAAGTCACAAATAAAGACAGTCTGATATCTTTAAAGGGAGCAAATACACACAAAGAAAGCAGAGAATCTAGAGGCAGCTCACAAGGACTGTCTTTTCAGAGAAGGGGTTGGGAAGCACTCTGATGAGGGATAACTCAGTAGCATTTGACTTACAGGAAGGTATGAATCACACAATGTCCATGAACACAGCCCGTCAGGCTCAGGGCACATCAAGTACAAAAACCCTGAAGGAGGAAAAACTTTGCTGTACTCAAGGCAAGCCGTTATGGGGATGGATGCTTCGGAGGCTACAAACCCAGGAAACAATTTCAGGTCTCCTCAGAGTAATGGTAGTCAACTGTGTTTACTTAAAAGAGGAGGGGAGCGAGTCAGACTATTAGTTCAGTTTATCACTGTGCAAAGCTGCAGACAAAGAGTCCCAGTTAGACTAGGGTAACGGTCCAAAAAGAATGGGTCATGACAGGGAAAGGGTGACAGGGATGAGAAATGACAGAGACGAGAAACAGTAAGGTGTGGGATATAACGTGTATCTACATCAAGTGGGTTTGCTACGGACTAGATTAGGAAAGGAGAGAGCCAGGGAAGAAAAGGAACTGGGGATACAGCCTTGCACGGCCTATCCTGTACAAAGCCTTCAGTTCGATCCTTGGCACTGACAGTTGAAAAAGAAAAAAAGACTCGTTTTCTATGTGAGATCCTATCTCAAAATAAATAAATAAATTCATAGTAAATAAATAAGATCTCAAGGCTTGACTGGACGTGGGGAAGTTTGAATTATTTACACTATTACTGGGATTATAAAACAGGGTGACTACTATGGAAAAGACTATAAAGGTTATTAAAAAATAAAAATTAGAGTTAACATCTGATTCAGCAAGCGCACTTCTAGATAAATAATCAAATAATTAAGAGCAAGATTCAATGAGACATCAGCATATCCATAGTCACAGCAGCAATATTCACATGATTCAGATGGAGTAACTGGCAGATGAATAAATAAACAATGAAATCAACTTGCTCACAAAAAGGAAGAAATCCTGCCTGTTATGGGCTACAACCCGGATAAGCTCCATTGGACTATTATGTGAAATAAATCAGTCATGAAACATAAATACCTTATGATTCTATGTACATGACGTATCTAAACGTAGCTGAGTATGGTGGCATACTACTGTAATCCCAACACTCGTGAGGCTGAGGCAGGAGCATCACAGTGAATTTAGAGACCATCCTGGGCTACAAAGCAAAATCATGGCTCTAAAAACAAAGTAGGAAAACTCATAGAAACAGAAGTAGAATTGTAGTTACTCCAACAAGGAAAAAGTATAAAAGAAAAAAATAGTTGTTAGATATAGTTTTGGATGCAAATTGAAAAAGTTCAACAGTGTGAACACACTTAGCAGTGCCAAATGATACACTTAAAAATTCCTGAGCTGGAGAATTTTATGCTTTTTTAAAACCACACATAGATAGATAGATAGATAGATAGATAGATAGATAGATAGATAGATAGATAGATAGATAAAGTAAATAAATAAATAAAGCAAGCAAGCAATTAAGCAAGCAAGCAAGCATATCCCTATGTTTATGATGTTAGTAAATGAAAACACAAAACATGGTATAAAAAAATTTTAAAGCTCTATTTTATCTCATCTGCACTAGATTATATTTTCTGATTTGCTTTCCTTTATAATATACACAGTATATTAGATCTATAATGTATGCTTATAACTTAAATGATTTAGCCAATAAATAGAAGTTACAGACTTAACTTTTTTTGTAAGTGTTCATTAAAGTTGCCTTTAAGAAGTGTCACAATAAGCTTCTTATGTCCCTTGAAATTGCCAGTCACCAACACTTAGGCATGTGAATTGTCCAAAGCCAGCTGTAATCTTCTTACCCACTGTGAAATGCCCTTTTGCTTAATCCATAGCTGGCCAAATGGATGAACAAAATTTGGGGCACAGTATGTTCCTATTAATGGACTTTGTTGCTCTTCCTATTTATATTTGCTATTAATAAAGACTGATTGGGGAAGACTCAAGAACCACCCAGCACAAAAAAGACTTAGCCAAGACTCCCAAGAGTTACACAAGGAAAAAACCGACATTGATGACTGATAAATGCAGGTTTATGAGGAGGAATTCAAGTGGTCCAATTAGGGTACAAGTTTGAGATGGCCCCAAGATATGGAATCAAATATAGTACGCTGAGTCTGTGGTTCAAGGGAAAGGTCAAGGCTAGAGGCAGAAACCTGTGGGTCTTTGGCATCAAGGTAATATAAAGTCATGAGTCTTCAACTGTGTGATGAAAAGCAAGAGATGAAGATACAACTCAGCTCTACTGAAGAAACAGCTCATGAGCCAGGGGCTGGGAATATGAATTTTGACCCAAACAGTGAGATAACTATGAGAGTAAAACTCCAAGTCCTCACAGAATTGAGTCTGAGGTGGCTACATTGAGTCCTATATCTAGTAAAGACTGAGAGAGAAGAAACAAGAACAGAAATGAAAGAAGGTTCACGAACCCTATGCACAAAGACAACCGCTTGGACTCTAACACATCAGTGTCTGTTCTAGTGCCTGCCTTCTCTTGGTTCCTACTGTTGTACAGTTGTTATGTCGTACCTGTTATGTGTATAGTAATCTTGACGCCAACTTGAGTAGATTTCTGTTCTTTATCACCAAATAATTCATGATAAGGACCAAAGGAATAGAAACATTGTATGATACTCAGATGTGAAATCAGCTGTTATGGATAAAAGCTGCCAATCTTACAAGTAAGCAGGGTATCACTCAATGTTAGAGAACCTGCCTAACACGTGCAAGGCCTTGTGTCGAACCCTCAGAACTTCAAAATGAAACTTAAAAAGAAATCTTGTGAGGTGAATTGCAACATCTGGTCCCAGGTCTCATTCCTTCCTGTGTCCATGCCCTTTGCCTTGTAACTTTTCAGTGCCAAGCTACCATGGGTGGAGTGACCTTGTCTACCCCTGACTGTGGGTTCTGTCCAAAGGGACATGCTTTGGATCAGTTGGATAGGTCACCTGATCAAGCAGTCAGCCCCACTCACACAGGCAGACTTCTGCAATGTGAACAGAGCCTCTGCGACCCCAGACACATTAACAATGAGCACCATGCTATTGGTTTTGTGACTACCGTGTAGCAAAGATAATAATTGTGAATAGATGTGGCCAGTTCCTTTCCTATTCACGGTTATCACCACTATATAGTGGTATTTTATTTGTGCTGAAATGTGATTTTATTTGTATGTTAATAAAGTTGCCTAGAGGTCAGAGCTATTAGCAAGCCATAGCGAAAGCCAGGGCGGTGGTGGTGCACGCCTTTAATCCCAGCACTTGGTAAGCAGAACTAGGTAGATCTCTGTGTGTTCAAGGATACAGCCAGCATTGGAGACACACGCCCTTAATCTCAATACCAACCATAGAAGACCTGGAGGTCTGTACAGACAGGCAGTGACGAGGCAGTCACGTAGTTGGGTTTACAACCAATGAGAAGGCAGAACAGAACTCTTATTTAAAGGCGAACGCACAGGAAGTAGTCCCTTTTCGGAGAGAGGTCTCTTGGCGGGAGAGGCTAGCTGGCGGAAAGTGGTAAGACTCTTAGCTCTGACCTCTTTACATTGGCTCTGTGTTTCTTATTTAATAAGACGGTTGGTTACATCTACACCACTAGGCAACGCCCTCCCCACCATATGAACTTAAGGAAATAGATATCACAAAAATATGAACAATAGGCATGACCAACCTGCAGCCAAGGATAAAACTATAAAAGGTAGCCAACACAAAATACTTAAAACATTATTATAAGATTTTTTTTGACAATTTTGAGTTTTGTTTGTTTATATTTTATTTTAGGTTGTTATTGTTGCTCCCATTAACTCAACTGGGAAGTCCTCAGACATTAACTTTGTAGATGACAGTGTCGTGTCACAATATCAAGTCTGGATATACCCGATAGATGATGCAGGATATGGTTGATCTATGAGTTATTGTAACAGACAAAATGAAACAGAAGGTTATCAGGCATTCAGACTCTCCTATTAAGACTTGCAGTCCAGTTGGCTAGAATACTCAAAACACAGCCTCTTTTTTCTTTCAAAAAGTCTTTCATTCTTTCCTCATAAACACATCATGCATTTTCAGAAAGTCCTGATAGCCCTGCTTGTCCTTTCAGGTCAAGCAGTATCCTGACTTCCAAATGCACTGATTCTCAGAATGAGCCAAATGTGCTCACATTAGCACAGCTTTCATAAACGCTGCTCACACACTATAACGAATTTTGAGGAGAACCACTATTCTACACGAAGTGTCAAAGTTGTCAACAAACTGCAATGAATGAGCTAGACTATTCACTGGATGGTATTAGTATGCTTGGGAGGCTAAGAAATTCCCAAGTAGCCTAAGTAACAACCTCGGATTCACCTGCAACAGAGCTGGAACTCTTGCCACTTTCTTCTATCAATTGGGTCTGTGTTGTCCACTGAAACAGGAATTAAGCCTCCAAATGTGAGTGCAGAGCTGGTGAGATGCTCAGTGGATACAGGGGCTTGCCATACACACCTGGCAACCCAACTCAACCCTCAGGATTCACATAAAGGTAAATAGAACTGACACCACAAAGATGTCCCACGACCTTCACATGTGCTCTATGCCATGTGCACCCACACACAACATCATGCATGTACATTCAGAATCACAGGCACAAAATGTAAGGAGTTTTATTTTTCAAATGTGTGGAAATACTTGATGCTTCAAATTAAAGAAGAATTCAAATGTAGAGTTGAGAGAAGAGAGGAAATGAACAGCAATAGAACCTTTAGTTATTATGCTGGACTCATGAACATAGGAAGGAATGCCAGTAAATATCAGTTTGTGGTTAGCCAACAGTTTAAAAATATTAAATTCCCATAGGAAGTCCTTCCCTTGAACCTGAATATAACTGCCTTCAGCACTTTAATAGCCATTCATAAAAATCTTCATTAAATATGTATAAATGCATTCAACAGCTGATCTTCACAAACAAGATTAAAAACTCATTTCTAAAACTGCCACTCCTGTACCAAGCTTTAAGACCTATTCTCAAATACCAAAATATCCATGTACCCACTGAAAGATGGCTGTAAAACAGCTGTGCATGCTCCCCTGGTCTGGAAACATGTGGATTCACTTCTTCCCAGTCTGAGAATTCTGGAGTCCATGAATCCTACTGATACATAAGTGTGTCTTCCAAGGTGCATTTAGAAGGCACCAAGAGGTCTATTACAGACCTCTGGCTTCTGGAGGGGTCAACACAGAGGACAAGCAAGGCATAACTTCTCGCACATTGAGTTCTGTTCTGTGGCAGTCAGTATTCTTTATTCCCAGAGAGAAGTGTGGATACAAAAAGAACTGCATTTTTAAGATTCTAAAAGGTGATTTTTTTTTTAATTTATAAAATCAATGTGATAGTTTTATTTGTTGTACTCCTAGAAATACAGATACACATAAATACTATTATAACATTAGAATTTTTACAAAAACGTTAAAAACAAAATTTGATATTTTGCACGAAAGACTGAGTATAAGGAAACACATCTTTCACATCATCACCAGAATTAGCTTTCTTTTTAAAAAGCAAATTTATGGTGTTGTTTTCTGGCTTAAAATTTTTCATGACTTCCTTGGATTATACAGGAAAAGGCCTGTATAATTTAAACAGAGCAGGGAAAAAATCTTTCTCTATAGAGTCTTTCTTCATCACCATTTCCAGCCTCATCTGGAACCTGTGCTGCCTGATGCTCGGGTCCCACTCCACTCCAGCCACACAGAGAACATTCATCACTTCAGCTATGGCCTTTTACATCTCCTTGATATTTTGCAAGCTCCCTGTGTTTGCTGAAGTGACCTTATCCAACAGGTTAATGCCTATCCATGTGTAAGACTTCACTCACCTTGGAGCCATCCCCTCTTCTCAGCCTAAGACCCATTCAAGCTCTTCCATACACCATTCTCTACATGACCACCCATCCTAAACAATGAACTTCATTGTTCACTCAAGGACCTCCCTGCCTGGGAAAGAAAGGCAGGAACAACATCTTAATATATGCTGGGATCTCCTCCACAGGATTAACAGGTCACAGCAAAGCTCTGTGGAACAGCAAGTGGAGAGGACAAGAAGTTGAAACAGAAAAAGAGGAAAGTGTGCACACACCCTGAGAGACAATCTGGACACGAGCAGCACAGTACGACTACAGGTAGAGTAGTTCTGTGGCTGTGTTCTGTAGTTACCCTGAAGAGCATCACTGGCCATTTTATTGTGAAACTCTCATCGGTAGCCACTCTTCCTAGTTCAAAGAAATATGTATTATTAGTATCAATACTTCACAGCAACACATAGGAGCATTAAAAAAAAACCTTCCTGCGTCATGAATGGCAGACACAGAATTCAAATGCAGACTTCTTATCCTACCTTGCTTTGCTGCTCAAAATGTACAACCCTGAAGAGGGGTTGGGGAAGAGGAGTCCCTAAACCAGGAGGAAGGGAAGACGGGAAGGATGTCACCTAGTAAACACTCAGGTCTCCTGACAGTAGAGGAAATGGAGAGAAGGAAAACATCTCCACTGCTCTGGTACAGAAGAGTACCCAGCACTGGTCAAGGCCGGGGTCAGGCTAGTTATTGCCGATCCATGTCATATGGGTTTGACAGGTGGACCACCTCAGGAAAGGTGATGGAGAAGAAGATATATATATGCTGCATTTAGGACAAAAGGAACTTAGGAAACAACTCTGCTTCTCCAGTGAGTTTAAAGTTGTGCGTGTGTGTGTGTGTGTGTGTGTGTGTGTGTGTGTGTGTGTCCTGGCCCAAACAAAACTATGTCTCTCCCTTTCCACTTGGACATGGCCTTGAACTATGATATTACCTAGCCTCATTCTTGCCTCAATTGACCCATCTATTTCTTACCTTTCAGCTGGATTTATCTGGAGTTGAGGTTCTAGAAGCTGATTCAACAGACACAAGCCTGCTTGCAGAGGAGATGAGAATAAAGGTCACTGCATGCTGGAGAAAAAAACTACGGTGCCACAACACACTACTCACACACACACAGTGTTCCTTAACCGGCCACTTGAAAAGCAACTGCTAACTCTCTTGAGTTGAAAGAACACAGCTTTAAAAGATTCAAGATTCGCTTTCCAATTTGGCTTACAAATTCTTACAAGTCATTGACATTTTTATTTATTCATCCTGTGAATTTATGGCTATCCTCTCTCACCTCCAACACACTTTCCGGAGGTTCATTTGAGGACATGCGCAGTTCACTGTGCAGGCATCTGGCTATCAGGAAGAGCAATGGGCAAGATACAGTCAGCCATTATGCTGTTTGGATTCATGATGAGCAACTCAGAACTTCCTGGTACAAGCCGTAAGACAAAATGGGAAGAAAGGAGAAGAGTGAGGAAATTACTGCATCCAAACATTCCTGAACACTCAGGCCAATTTCCAAGGTAATATACCTAGCAAAATGAAAAAAATTACTTTTCAAATGACTTTGGTATTGATCTTCAAATTTCTCAAGCTACATTCAACTTTATTTCCTAAAAGTTCGAATTTAAAACCTGTCTCAACATCACATTTCCATTCTATGGTCTCCTCTGTTCGATGGTCTACAGAATTCTACATTCAGAAGTTCCTCAGTAACCATCCAGAGGTTCCTCTCGGGAAGATGAGTAATGCAGCCTTTCACCTTGGGAGAACTCTGTCCTGCATGCCAAGGGAGCTTCCGCCCCAAAAAGGATGGAGAGAGCCTGTTTATTCCTTGGCAATAGGATAGAAAATTCAATTTAAATGATCACGAGCATTTCACCTTCAGAGCGGTTCACAAATATTAATGACTTAACCTGAAGGTTAAGTTATATAGTGCTGCTATATATATCACATGAGAGGATCTTTCGGGGATAAGGACCATGGGAGTCACTAAAGAAGCTGGGACTGGAACAAGCAAGATAAGAAACATCTCCAACAACGAGAAATGCCTTTTACTAGTGGATTGGCAGCTACAGGACTCTCCCGTTAGTAGTGCTGGCTACTTCGTCCACCTACCAGTTAAAACGCAGCATGCAGAACAGTGTTGAGACTAGAACAGTGTTGAGACTAGAACAGTGTTGA